>JAOEHI010013180.1:0-31412 GCA_025447815.1 Percopsis transmontana
GTAGGCCACCTCTGGGAATTGAACCCACGACCTTGCGGCTGGGAGTCCAACGCCTAGACCACTAGACTATCCTGCCCCCTTTGATCTTTTTTTTCTTTTTTTTCTTTCGTTACGATAAAACCTTTGCTATATTGCTTTGTCTCTTTCTCTCCGTGAGTCCGTCCTTCCCATCTCCCACACTTTCACTCTGAATCATTCTTCGGTTTTGGTTTGACCTGGGTATGTTTGCATGTATGCCGCATGTTTGGGATCCAGATCTGTTTATGCCGCGACAAAAGGCTGACGCAGCAAGGCCATTATTTTGAGAAATTGTCATTGCGGGAACTGACTTCAGCCGTGCGTCCGTACACCGTCACCTTCCGCTTGAATTCAGCGAAGTAGCACATCACACTGAACCCTGTAATTGGCGCTATTCACTCAAATTGGCCATATTGAATGAAAAGCTGATGTATTAAAGTGTTGCGGGTTATCAAGCCAAGCCAATTTTCCTATATAGGTCATGTGAAGTTCTGTGTCCTGTGTTCAATGGGAAGTTTTCAGGCTACTTCTAATGAGTTATCGTTCTCCTGTCTTTCTCCAGCTACACACATTGGTGGTCAGAGGGAATCTTAACTTACCTGCCCGTAGCTTACGATGAAGGTAATTCAACATCAGTAATATGGCTCTTATGTAACAACTTTTTGCTAGCTATTATAATTACCCTGTTCCTATTGGAAGTGTCTGTCAAGACGTGTATTTGTGTGTGAGTACAGTGACCTGCGAGGAAAACATGAAGAAAGTCAAAGTGAAAAGGGTCAACCGCTACGACGAGAGCGCCGATATCTACACGGAGTTTTTCAAGCCCTACGAACTCACCTCCTTCGATGACACCTTCTGTATCGCAATGACCAACTCTGCAAGGTGCCCCGCACACGAAAACGCGCTCTCTTATCCTCTGAGCATTGAAGTAGATTGAAGATTTTGACATGTACAGTACTAAAAAACAGATAACTCATAGGTTACTAAAATGTCTTTCTGTATGTACTTGTGTTTGACAATAAAGGGAGTTTATGCCTAAGACCCTGGGAGTTGATCCAAGCCCCTTTACAGTGCGTAAACCAGAGGAGACAGGAAAATCCGTGCTGGGGTGAGTGAGTGAGTGTGTGTGTGTGTGTGTGTGCGCGTTTGTGTGGGGTCAATTTTGTGGTGTTTGGGCTTAAGTTGTGTTTTCTGAAACAACAGCTGTGCTTTTGTGTGTCATCGTACCCCGTGCCACATGTCGCTTCCAAGCAAATAACAACTCTCTGTGACACGCCGAGCCTTGTCATGCCTTTTAAAATACAGCTACGTACACAAACCTGCATATACTCTCACACAAATTAGCTACACAAATCAGTACTATGTTTATACAACTCTGGTACTGCTAGTGGACGCACTGTTTTTATTCATAATGGACCACTGTCACATGTTATTGTGATCCTCAATATGAGAATAACACTGAATGTATAAAATATAAGGGACATTCTATGAATTAAACACAGGCACCAGCTTTATCATTTCTTTTAACACCATTTCAGTAAAGCCATGTCAGTTTTGAGAGATGAAATATTAAAGATTTATGGCAATTTTCCCAAATAGGTATATACGTTTGTATGTATTATTATGTACACTCCTTGTACCTTCCTTCTAAGCCAGACAAGGATAAGAGCTTTCACCTTCAATTACGTCACGCTTTATTTTTTATAATTTATTTATTTGCAGATGTGTTTTTGTTGTTGTTCTGAAGCGCTTTTCCTTAATGCACCTGTGAATGTGTTATTATGTTATTGGAGGAAGGCACCAGTAGGTTTACCGAGAACGGATTATTCGGCTGGTTTAGGTGCAAACAGAAAGTCTTTGTCCTCAGTACCCCAGTGTTTGTTACTTCACCATCAAAGGTGACGTTCTGTGATAGTTCCCCATCTCACCTTGAGCCAGCTTGCGCGTGTATGCTGCAAAAATGCTTCGCGTGGAGCGTGTCTTTTGTTATGGGTGACGTGCCACATGGCTCCTATTACTTTTTCCGTTATTGCGAGAAACTGCTGTGGACAAGATAATGTGAGATTCTGGGTCTTACTCTTGTGGTTGAAGCCAGCATTACAAAAATATTGTTTTGCTTTGAAACTTTTGCAACAGTGCATGCCCCTTCTGCACCTGAGTACTGAGTGGATCGCATTCTTCTCTACTCCTCCCCGGTTACTCCTATTCCTCCCCAGGGCTGTTTTCGATTTCAATGAAGTGTGTGTGTGTGTGTGTGTGTGTGTGTGGGGGGGGGGGGGGTGTCTGGTGGATTATTGGAACAAGAAAAAACTGCCACAACATATAAAACTTTTATTTTTTTAATTAATAGGCAAAAGGTCTGTTTCAGCTCTGTTTTCGGTCATTTTCTTCTAGTCGTGGTTTATATTTCTCTTTGATCAAACTCTCAAAAAAATCTGAAATACCTTGGGGAAAAATAGAAATAAATCAAGATAAGTGTATGTGTTGACAGGAACAAGAGCAGCAAGGAGGAGGCAGTGCTCCAGAGGAAAACTGCAGCCAGTGCTCCTCCTCCCCCTACAGAGGAGGCCGTCAGCAGCACTTCGGAGGATGACTCTGAGGAGGACCGGGAGGATGATGGGCCGGTGTCCCAGCGCTCCACCCCTAACAAGCTGCTCAACGAGTCTGGGGAAAGCACCCGCACACAGGAGGTATGACTGACACACGCATGTAAATGTATGGTGGTACATTTACATATGGAATGTAAAGGAATCCAGACTAGTTTTATGGTCAGTTGTTCTGTTAAAGGGACCTGAAAGGGCAGAACTCATTTTAAAATCCATTGTAGGTCATTTAGCCCAAATTCTTATTGTGTAAAAAAAGATTTGGCCCCAAGTGTGACATTATTTCTAGATTGTGACCAATCGTCTCTGACCTATCCTCCCCCTCTCAGTCAGATAGCCAATCAAATTAGGGCAAAAAAATGTGCAACTGCCACGCCAACTTAAGCTAAATGTTCAGTTCGAAGGGAGAAAGCGTCGTTTTGGAAATGAGAACGATAACGGCCTTAATTCGACAATCAGCATAAATCAGAAGGTGCAAACTTTTGAGAGAGCTAAGCTAGCAAAGCTTCTATTGAGAAGAACCTGCTGTGTGATATCAATATCATCATCTTGGGACCTTGGGAAATATCACCAAGGCTGTTTGAGGATAGAATCCTGTCCTTAGGATCAGTCCCCAATGCGAAGACTCATCCAAACTAGTTCCCACTTTGCATTTTGCAAATAACAGTTTAGGATCTACTTTTTATCTCTCCTGAGCCCCCCAGAAGAAATGAGTTCCCCTCCTTTATGCGTCAGAGAAATCCGACAGACGTCAGTGCAGTTGCTGTGGCTATCACCATTATTTTTTTTAAGCTTGAAAAGATTTGAAAGAATTGTTTCTAGTATCTGTTTGAGGTGATGGATAGGTAATGAGTGACAGCTCCTCTGTAGGCAGTGACTGACACGATTTGGTTTCGCTTTTTAGATTGTATTTCATTTGCCAACAAATTGACCTGAATACATCTGTTGATGCCAGCTGGTAACAGCTGATGCCAGCATGATATGGGCAACCAGGAGGCCATGGTACTTCAGCAGACTCTTTCCATGAGAAGTGGAATTGATTCGTTATGATCTTATTATGATGCTCTTCTTGTTTCTGAGAAATGCACGTTGATCTAATGAACTTGTATTCCTGTCCAGTCCCAAAACGTCCTGGTTAGTATGGTGCCAAAAAATGTTCACAGATTAATGCATTTTAGGGCTGTATGCTACCTGGCTGGAAAGGATAACTCATGAGTATTTTGTCTTTTAACATCCAGAATATGGACCTGATTGTACAGATCGTCCACAGAGTTGAATATATGTGAGGACACACTGTCTGCCCTGACAGCACCGATGAAATAACTGCAACATTTATTACAGTAAATTTCACAGTACAGATGAAGCAATTTATGAGGCCTCATGCAGCTTGAATTCCGCACAGGGCAAAAAAAACCCCAATAATCATCATAGATGGCAAGTCAGTGTATCATCATGTCCAGGAAATGGCAAGCTCTTAAAAAGCTTTCGCAGCGCGTAAAAACATCCTCGGTGACACACTAGAAAACCCATAGAAACTCTTCCCAAGCGCTTATCGCCCTTAAGGTCGTGTGTCGCCATGGGGATTCAATTTCAGTCCGAGGGGCAAGTGATTCCAGAGGCCAGGTGAAAGAGACTGCGTTTCTCACGCTGTTGTGGTTAAATTGGTGATGGGTAACATCTAACCTTACTCTAACCTCATGAGGAGGGCTGCTAATGTGCTATGAACACAGCTTCTGACTGATGGTGTGTGTGTGTGTGTGCGTACGTACATACGTATACGTACATACTTAAAGCTTATGCTTGATGCTCGTTATAATAGAAGCAAATGGCATTTGGCAGCCAGGATCTTTATAGATTGCGAATATATAAATGTTTTGTCTCAAGGAACCTTGTCAGCAAAGGGTTTTATACAATATGTAAGTCTGTGTACGTGCACCCAGAAGTGCATTGATCTGCAGTAACTCCACACTGCCTCCTCAGACCAAATAAATAAAAGAGACGATTGAATCTTTTGATCTTCACGCACCCAGGTTCCAAGCCTTCCAATCTGCTCCACATTTCTCTCGTCCTCATTTACTTTGACCTTCACCCCTTCCCTTCTCTCTAGACTCGGTCATGAATATTTTGGGGGGCGGACAGCTAGCTCGCGTGTGCAGAACGCGCGCTCGCAAGTGGGCCTCTGGCGCCGTTGCTCGGGAGCCGCGGGAACACAAAACTGATCCAATATTTAAACGCACCCTTACCGTTTCACCCCGTTTCCCCTCAGAGTTAGGCGTGTATGTCAAGAGTGAAGCGGTGGGTGGGTGCGGATTAGTGGCGTATTGTGTAGGTCTGTGTTTGCACCCTAAAGCTTGAGTCCAAGTGAGTTTGTATGTAATTTTGTTATGCATTTGTCCCCATGTACGTTTGTGGTCGTGTGTGTGCAAAGATTTTGTTAGCCACCCCCCCACCCCCCGCAACAGACCGCTGTGGATCGATACAAACAATGTACAAAATTCCATGTGAAACAACTTCAGTCCAGTAAGTGACTTCTTAGAAGCTGATGTCCTCCACGCCGTTGTGTAACAGTTCCTCTCTGCTCCTTTGCGAGTTTACCGAGGACAGGTGGAGGGGGGTGGTGGGGGCTGGTGGGGGATGGAAAGAAAAATACGCTTCCTCACAATCTATCTCTCATCTTGAAGATGCACTTTTTTAGGCTCATTACCTTTGTAGACGGACGTCTGTGTGTGTGACTGTGGTTAATTGCCAGTTGTCCTTCTCTCGGAGAACAAAAGGTTATGATCTATTCTTGACTCCATAAGACATGAGGGAAGGCAACGCGGTTCAGCCCTGAGTCTTTTGTCTTAAGAGTCGTCATTGAGTGGAAGCACATGAAAGGCTCGCATAGCTCTGTGTACTGATGTGGACCATAGCTGATAAAATCACTTATATTTCACAATATGGAGGCAAATAATGACGCATCCTGAGTGCATTGCATCAAAAGGCTACTCAAAAGTACTCAAAACTTCTTTCACGGCTGCCTGACCGAGAGATGTCTATTTTATTGTATTTAGTCAGGATTAAAGCCACATACTGTATGCTCTAGTTCAGTGTAAACATTACACTGAACTTGATCTTATTTGGACACGGCGTCTCAACTGAGCCGCGTGATTAGTTGGCCCTCTCTCTGACCTCTAACTGTTGACCTCCCCCAGGAAGTCCAGCTGCAACAGCCCGTGAGGGAGACTTATGGTCTCAATCTGGTGGCGTTCCCTGCTAAGGTGGACCTGCACATATATGACAGGTAAACGGGCAACACCTAAACACACACATAAACATTCAGTATACGGGGGCAGGATAGTCTAGTGGTCTGGGTGTTGGACTCCCGGCCGGAAGGTCGTGGGTTCGAGCCCAGCGTTGGCCTACCTGTAAGCCTATTTGAGCACGATGCCTAACCCCCATCTGCTCCATGTAATAACAGCATGGAACCGTAAGTCGCTAAAGTTTGCTAAATGACCTAATTTTTAATTGTATCTAAGGCAGAGGTTAGGTGGAAGCAGCTTGCAGGTTGGTTTGCCTCCAAACCAGCGCTCCATCTCTGTCACCTCCACCCAAACAAACCGCTGTGTGTTTGGGTGAATCGTCTCTGTCTCCCTCTGTGCGGGCGTAGGCACAAGTGGCGTGCCTAACATTGCGTGAGTAAGAGTAATCCACATAAGGCCGCCACACTAGCTTCAAGCGGTCATACCCAGCTGCCTGAAGTGCGTCTGCTTTTAGTTCTCTACCCGTGCATGTTCTCCTGTGTCGCATTGAAGTGAAAGCCCTTGGAAGCCAAGACCTGTGGCCTTTATGTCCGTGTGGCCTACCCACTCTGAAGGGTCTTGGAGCAAAGGCTTTATATAGCTGCCCCAGCCCCGTCGAGGTACCGTACCGTGGTGGATTTTTGGCAAAAAGGAACATGGTGAGCTTCTCCCCCTGCTGCGTGCATCACATGTCTGATCTCAGCGCTCTTTTGTCCAGCTCTCCTTTACTTTGTCCTTTCCATTTTCTCCTCTCCTCTCACAAACATTGTTAAATTAAAAACCCATATATCCGCCGCTGCAGCTGAACGTGAATGTCTGTTCCTTCCATGCGAACTGGACGTTCAACGAGGTGTCACTGATACCCCAGCACCACCACCACCACCACCACCACCAGTTTCTTCAATTGTAACCCGCTTACGGATAACTCGTTCTAGGAGCCGGCGTGTGACCGCATCTCAAGAGGCAGAACATTGCTGGTGTTAAGTGGCGTGTTGAATAGGGGCTGTTATCATCATGTTACTGAGCAACTCATTTGTCCTATCTTACAGCAACTTTTACACTTTTTTTGAAAATGTCTCTTTTTTACCCCCTCCTATTTCTATTAACTTGTTTGTGGCATGTCAACATACAACTTTGATTGACACCAATTGACACCATCGAGACACTTTACACGCATGTAAATATTTGTTTAATTTTATTAGTCTTAATTTTGCTTATCATGTTCAGTGTATGTTTGTGTGTTTGCAGGTTTGCCCATCTGGGTCAGAGCCAACACAAGGTGGAGCGAACAGAGCGTATACACCTGGCCAACATCATCTGCTTGTGAGTAGAGCATGTGACACGTGCGCGCGCACACACACACACACAAACGCCCACTCATGTGCACACGCCCAGTGAAATGCCCTAATACTGACTTGTTCTTCAGCTCCATCAGCCCTGAGACAAGTGTGGCTTGGTGGCACTAAGTGTATTCTGGGGGGGTGTAACCTGGATTTCATCAATCCAAACCTCTTTTCTCGTCCTCGAGTTCACAACCGCCTCTTTTCGTCACGTGTCAAAACACTGACACTTACATATTTCCTGTCACACCCAGCAACACATTCAAAACCACTTAGCCCGGTTAGTAAACAACCGGCCAATTAGTGTCCAGTTAGTCATTCAGTTGATGAAGACGAAAGGGTCCGTGTTAAAATTGTTGCTTAGAAGTCCAGTTCATCAGAAGTTCAGCTCATCAAAACTGCACATGTTGGGTAGGAGTCATGTCAACTATTCTGTGTATATTTTTGCACCTATGAGTGAACATGGAGGACATGTCTGACTGTGTGAACACAAACATGACAAAAGTACGTGACGTGAAAGTGGCTATTCCTCTCAAGACTCTTTCTTCATTCAGTGGAAAGTGAAAACCTTGACAGGGGACTATGAATACCTTTCAAATGTATTTTTGTAGTGAGACATTTTCGGTCATCCCAGTACTTGGGTTCCATTGGAGTTTCTAGGAAAGTAACTGCATGCACCACATATTTGAGAAATATTTTTATGTTAAAGGTCCAGTACACAGAATACTTTCAACCTGCTATCAAAATGTATTTGTATGTAATGTTTTATCCTGAGTATATTGTACTTAGTACATTGACAAAATAAAGTCTGCACTATGAGGAGAGATAATATTAGATAATATATTCATATTAGTCATTCTCTTGCAATGTACTTTACTTGTGTGAACAGGCTTGCCAAGGCGTGTGTGTGTGTGTGTGTGGGAAAGTGAGAGTTGTATGTTTTCCTTCGCACATGGCGAGCTGTTGAGCATGCATAGAAGTGTGCCGTGTGTCTCAAAGGCCTGTTATTGCCAGTTGCTGGGCGACGGCCCACATGTTGCTGTCGCTGTGGTCTTACAGCAACAGCAGCTCCTAGCGCACGGCCAAACACCAGGTCTGCTACGCAGCTAAAGGTCACTAGTTGATGACTGTGGGTGGCGTTGAGCTACAGAGGACGGTTAACAGCAGGTGGAGATTAGGTGCTGGTGTATCGTATCGGCCAGCTGACCAGCCTGCTCAGTTTTCATTGCTCAGTATGTGAACGGCATTGGGTCTACTTAATGACATTCAAGTAAGCCCCTCTGGAAGATGGTGCTCACTTAAAAGGATTAAATATAATAAACAATATCCCTATGACTGTCTAGGTAAAAGGAATTAACTGTTTACTCTGTTCCTGTGCTATGTCGTTTGGAAATGGGTCATCAGCAAATTTTGAACACCTCCATCTTTACTTCTGGAACATAACGCGCTAGTTCAGGTAGAGGCAGCAGAGCACAAAGGATGATGGGCATGCATAGGTCGATGGGAATTGTAGTTCCCACTTCCCTCCGTTCTGCTCCACTACGGCTGAAAAAAACGACACTTTTTTGCCCGGAAGACCTATCGGGTGACCACGATGATATTGAGACAATTTTGCTATCGCGATATCACGAAATTGACTATACCGTTACATCCCTATGTTCCATAAATACCAATGTTGGCTAGCTCCGTGGGTGCATCCTTCTGAGCTGCACAGCTCGTCGCAAACATGACAGGATGGACAGTGTTTTGCTGGAATATATGGACACGGGAGACGTGTGATATGCCCTTTTTCATTCACCCGTTTCTTTATTTCTTTATTTTTCAACATACATTACACGAAATACTTGTGTGATGTCGTTGAACTCGTCCCCTGGTTACAATCTAAGAATGAACCTGGCACTGTCGATTTGGTGCAGGGCTCAGTAATTACGCCCCTTACACAAAGGTGGTAAACAATCGTGTGTGTGTGTGTGTGTGTGCGCATATGTATTCGCATTTTTGGCGGCCCTGAACACCAGGGAACCACAGAAACATCCAATCTTCTCATCAACCTTTTAAAACCATCTCCATTTGTGTATCTGCAGTGTCAGTCCATCCGATAGGTTCGCCCATCCATGTGTTCCTCATGTCCGATCCACGGGTCTGCTATTGCGCACTTTAAGCCATTGTTGCAAACATCCTAAACATGTTTTCATCCCTGCTGGGCCCATTTCCCTCCCCCTTCCCCCTGTGTGCGTCTGGGTTTTGAGCCCATCAAGAAGGGCTAAGCAGATGGATTGCCAATTGGTGAGGGACAAATGGAGGTAACGCTGAGGGCTAAGTGCATGTGCATGTGTGCGTGCTACTATACAATAAGAGTACCAACTTTGGTCCGTACTCTCTTGGTTCAGTTGTTTTTACAAAGCACTTTGCACACACTTTTTGTTTGTTTTCAAATTTTCAATGATAAGAGACTGTGGTAGTGACTGAACCCAAAAGCCCTTGTTAATCACGGTTGCATAAACCCGTTACTATTTTGTTACTGCTCAAACACCTCTTTCGTTCTTCTACATTCTTGGATCTGAAAACACATTTCTCTTAAATTTGACGGGGAAGGCGAGAGACTTGCAGAGATTACGTTTACGTCTCTCACAATTTTATTTTATTACAAACAGTGTTTGAATGGCTGTCTACACCCAGGCTCAAAGCCACTATGGGTCTCAGCAATATCGCTAGTGGGGCCCAACTCCTGCTGTTGACTGTTTATTTTCTGGGAGTTTTCCCTTGCCTAATTGGAGAATATGGCCTGGGAGGTTGTTTTTTATTTCTATGTTAAACGTGGAAATGTGTGCAGCCTTTCATCAACACTGTATTGTGGTTATGATCACTATCAATAGAACTTAACTTGACTATCTAGATGTCTGTCAGACAGGATGGTTAGATGGTTTGCCACAAATGCAATATTATCCCTCGAGCATGATTATACATCTTCCATGAAAGTATTAGTGATTCCACAGTATCACAAAAGTCTCATCCTTTGTCTCCGCCCAATAACAACCTTCTGAATCACTTCTAAGCCTATTAAGGAAATCTTTCCAGGCAGTTATATCAGGGTTCCTGGATGGATTTGACAGCCATGTTTTCCTTCTTTGTTCGTCACGTGTTAACACCAAAATTGCAAGAAGAATGGGTTTGTTTTTGAACTAAGTTCCTTTTCATCCTGCTGTTGGTCACTATAACCAATTATTAGATGACTTACTCACTTTATCTTCTTGTTGTTTTTCATCTTTAATGTTGTATTACAGTTATATTGGTTTAAAGGACTATTTCCATTTGTATTCATCACTGATTTAAGGAGAAACATGATTTATCCCTATTCATGAAAAATTTCCATTTGCAGCTCTGGTAGTTTTTTTTTTAATAATCTTGGTTGATAATCAAATGATCAATGCCTATGGTCTCTACCAGAGACCATATGAAGAACCAAACAGACCCACAGCTGGTGTCACGGAGATCAGTTACTACTCACTGCCCGCAGGTGGCAGACCTCGACTGGAAAGTGACAGGTGGCATTTGTAAGCCTGTGGACTGCATCTTTCTCCCTGTTTGATCTTCTCTTCTTACCTTCTTCTCAGAGAGCCAGTGTCCTGCTTCCAGGACGACAGCATCTACGGCGTGTCGCCTCCCCAGGTGGACAGAGGCAGCCGGGAGGTGTTTGAGAGCCACGTGCTGGCGGGCCAGGGCCAGATGAGGGCACTGTGCAGGGACGACATGCTGATGTATCGGGAGTACATCAAGAATAGATATATGTGAGTCGCTGGCGTATAAGCAATCGTCTGGCCAAGACGTCCCATACAGACTACCCTGTTGGGCAGTCTTGTGTTGTGATTGTGCTCTTAAACGCTCCTCCTTTTTGGAAGATTTTCTTTCGTCTCGTTTTGTTTTTGTTTTAGCAATTGAAGTTTCCTGAATCAGGAAAACAGTTTTAGTTCTAAATGTGTATGGCTTCATCAAATCTTCATAATATTTAGTTTCTTGTATTTTGATGTTATTGTCATTATGATGCTGTTACAACCCAAATGCACCATTGCTGTGCCTTATCGTGTTCAAGGCCTGATTTTAGAAATGAGAGGAACTGAAGTTGCTGCCCGTTTTATTTATCGTTTGAATTCAATTCTGTTAATGTTAATTCTGTTAATCTCATTTATGCATTTATTTGTATTTATTTTAAAAATTTTCAGCCAATCAATTTTAATGTTACATTTATTTATGTATTTAACTAAGTGTAAATTGAGTTGTTTAATTCTCTATTAAAAAATATGATGAATAAAATGACCTTGTCAAATTCAAACTTAAAAAACAACCATTAACTGCATTCATGTATTATTTCTTGCTACTGGCATCACATATTTGTATAGTATTAAAGTCCCTGTACTTCCATACAGTACATGTTTTTGGGTGATTAGACCTTCACTGTGGTCAGAGTTAGGAGGTGCCATGTTGCACCTCAAGTTAGCAACTGCATAAACCGATCATACAAAGGGGTCGGTTGTACTAACAGGTGCAGTAAAACTGATATAGGAGAGTCAATGAAGAAGGGTCTGTACATGCCCACACAGTCCTAGGAAGTTTGAAATGTACAGTCCACAACTTTTCTAGTTGCCCAGTAGCTGCTTAGATACATATAGTGATTGTTATTGATTATTTCATATTTACACCTCAGCGAGATGGACTCTTATTGCAGGATAACAAAAAAGAATTGATGTTTTCTTTTTTTGATTTTTTGTTAGATCACATCTCAGTATTAATTTGATAAGGTTGATTAGCTTAGAAAACAAGTGGATCAGATTTCAGCTCATTGTGAAACACGGGTGTTGGGAAATGTGAAATGTGACGAGCATGGACACACAAACAGATCCAGCAGGATGCACACCTTCATTTACACTTTGGGACAACACTCCCTCCTGGCCTTTGTGACTAACACATTCAGCCCTGGCGTACCCGTCTCTCCATCCGTGCCTCGTGAGCCTGGTCGAGAGGGGGAGGGGAGGAATGGATTGCAGCATGTGATAAGTGAGGTAGAAAAAAACTAGCTATTATCAAGCTCCAATTAAGGGATAGATAATAAAAAGCATGGAGAGGGAAAATCTTTTCAGCCTCTCACGTTTGTGGTGCCCTCAGTGTTTTAATGCATGTTTCTAAGTGCCTGGAGAGATAAGAATGCCAAAAAATAACATCTTCCACTAATGGCAGTCTGTATTTGACTGAAGCTGAGTTGAATGGGACAATCTGCCACCCTTTTTTTTGCAGTTTTCTTGAAAGCAGAGAAGCTGTGGGAAAGAAGTGGTTAACTTCTACCTTAGGAAACCCCCTGTTTATTCTTGTCTACTGTACCTCTATCTTCAATCTCAATAAAAAGGAGGGAGGATTATAAAGTAGATGGTTGCATTTCCACTATCAAGAATTATTTTGGCCTGTGATTAAACAAAAGTAGGCCTATTTTTGTTTAAAAGGAAAGCATTGGGTTAGTCTCGACGCTGAATAGAAAATTATTGTAAAAAACTGTTCTCTGTAGCTTCATAACTTGGTCATGACACGTGATTCACAAAAGGTAATGTAAGAGTTAGCATTGCTAGTGTCTTATACTAATTAATGCATGCTTCGGCTTCCCTGGTGTTAAACTAATGTACACTACCGGTCAAAAGTTTTAGAACACCTCTATTTTTTACAGTTTTTCATGATTTAAAGCCTACTGTCTTGTTATTTTCTTCTAAGGTAGTTGTGACATAGCCAGGAGGTTGTTTTGTGTCATTATCTTGCTGTAGGACAAACCCCTGACCAATAATAGGCATATACCAGAGGCTATTGCATGGCGCTTCAAAATGCTGGGATAGCAGTTTTGGTTCAGGGTGCCACTCACTCAGTGCGAGTTGCCGACTCTGGATCCAGCAAAAGAGCCCCAGACCATCAAGCTTCCTATTCCATGTTTGACAGTAGGTATTAAACACAGAGGAATCATCCATTCCCCTACTTGACAACGTACAAAAACCTGCGTGATGAACCGAAGATTTCACATTTTGATTCATCCATAGGACCTTCAGTAGTCAACTGGCGGTGCTTCATTGACCAGGCAAGCCTCTTTTCTTATTATGCCATTTTGGCAATGGCTTCCTTACTGCCACTCGAACTGCAAAACCTGCAGCTCAAAGTCTTCTCTTCACAGGTGAAACTGACACTTGCTTACTTCGACCTCATAGGACAATGAAGCTATTGTCCTATGAGCCACCATCACGCAAGCTGTTGACTCTCAGAAACCTGGTTCAGAATCTGGTCCTGTTGTGGCTTTGGTTCTGTCAGACTTCTTGGCTTGACACCATGGCTTTCATTGCAATTTTCCTGAAAAATGCCTTTTTAAATAACTCTGAAATGTACATTATTGTTCAGTCTTTGGTAACCTAAACTATTTTTTTTTTTTTTTTTTTTTTTACCTTTGTAGCATTCCAGGTTATTCACTGGACTTGAATTGCTTCAATTTGAATAAAAACTGGAAAAATTGGGGTGTTCTAAAACTTTTGACTGGTAGTGTACATGTAGGAATTCAATAAGCCTTGAATGACACTTTCTAGTTGAAAGTAGGTCACTATCCAGCATTGGGAAGCACATACAATAGTGGCCTCATAAAGCTTATGATTGGCAGGTTTGTTACCACAAACATGCTCTAGATTGTAACAAAGAGAAAGGTCGGTCAGAGTGATTTCTCATGAATGACTTAATGACAACAACTACACAAGATGGACATATAGGGTTTGCAAGGCAATTGGAAGAAAAAAGATTTGGGGGGGAGCGTACCCTGGCGTTTTTGTGTCATTTGTTTCTTGCCAGCTTCAGAGACATGCATGTCAAAGAATTGACCATTACACTTACAATTACATAATTTAGCAGCCGCTTTATTCAAAGCGACTTACGATTACATGGTGCTATTGTGTGTGTATATATAGCTTTAATATGACATTCCTTGATTTGCCTTGTGGCTAAAACCACTGTTACAAAAACTTTGTTCTTTTGGTGGCCTGCTTTCTTCTCTACCCCTCCCCCTAGAGCCTCTTTTGTGGATGCTATAATGCAATCAAGGATTGTATATATAAACGTTATCTTATAGACGATGTTTAGCCTATTAGTATTTACATCAGCTTTATTGAGACCGTTTTTCTCAACCTGTGCACCTCCCTTTAGAAGACGGGCAAACAACCACCGTTGCATAGAAACCAGCATTGGATAGGATATTATTATGCTGCTGTATAGCTTTCTGTGGCTCTGTGGCTCTTTCTGTGGTCATGTTCACCTCTGAGGTTTTGACCTACACGTGGTTGGAGCAGGCTTCTCTCAATTCCCTGCTATGACAAATCTTCAAATGCTTATCAAAGTTTTTAGTCTTTAAATTAATCAACCAATTAAAAATGGAAATCAAATAGAAATAATCAAACTTTATCAATGTAACAATGGGGCTTTAGGCTTTACACTATCAAAGTCCCTGTGCCAGCTTTGTTTCTCAGTTCAATGTTTTCTTTCTAGAACTTTGTAAGCCTATAAAAATGTCACAACAAAGCAGAATACTTAGTCCATTCAAAGCAATTTAACGTGTATGAGGGGTGGAATCTCTACAGATTATTCTATCAGAACGGGGCTGACATGTCCATAGTTTAATTTCTCCAAAGCAATAAGAACCGTACTGGGCAAAAACTCCAGAGCCTCACTGTCCTAATATTTACAGATCTCCCCATGTGCTCCTGGTGTCAACACCTTTAAGCACATTTCCCAGCAGACTCTGGTGACAGCTATGGAGGGAGGTGTTAAAAGGAAAAAGCCGGGTCGAGTCCGATAATCCCGTAAAAAAGGGGAAGACCGCTGAAGGCGAGACGGGGGTTCTTCAGCAGTACAGGCAGTGCCTGTACTGCTAAAAGTATTACACCTTGTTTGTACCCAGGAGAACAAAATTTACGTGACACATTAGGTAATGTGTGGCAGACTAACACCTCTTGAGCTAGGGGGTGGTGGGGGTGGTGAGGGGATGCACCATCCTTACAGAAAACATCCAGCAGGACAGGGTCTCTTCCTACGGGCAAGAAGACAGACTGCTTCATAAACCCCCCCCCCCCCAAAACACCTCCACACAGAGATACAATGAAGCCTTTTTCCAACTGCCATCACTTCGAATTGTCCTATAGGTTGTTGTAGCTGTTGCGCAGTGCTGTTTATAAAGCATGTATATAAAGCATACTTTATATACATATGTACAAGATCTCTCTCTTCTATCTAATTCTAAAAAAAAACTCAGACTCTCTCCCATATTTAACATTTTCCTTCACCCTCACACACACTAACATTGTCAAAAACTCTGTAGCAGGCTATATTACATTAATGCAAACACAACTTTTGTGACAGGAAAATCTCCAGGGAAAGGGAAAGTGTCTGTTTTGATAGTTGTTGCCCAGTCTTACCCAGTTTTTCAACACCTCTGATTTTCAATACATTTTCCATCAACAACTGTGCCTTGGTTGTCTGGAAACCAAAATAACCTGCACTAATCTCAGTTCATAGTGGAACACATAGATACTATGGAAAAAAGACCATTTCCTTTCCAACAACTCTCTCTCTCTCTGTCTCTCTGTCTCTCTCTCTCTCTCTCTCTCTCGCTCTCTCTCTCTCTCTCTCTCTCTCTCTCTCTCTCTCTCTCTCTCTCTCTCTCTCTCTGCATAAATTCTGACGTCACCTGCTTTTATAGCTCTCCACGCACCACCACGTTAGTTCTAACCGTTCTGCCACATTGCCGGGCTCCTTTCTCTAGCTGAGCAGCCAATGCTTCATGGCGGCCGTGCCCAGGGTGTTTCGCCCATGCCAAACAGAACAAAGTCAAGCGGTTCACTTGTGCGAGCTCAGGGAAAAGGACGGTTGAGATCTTCACGAAGGCTCTGATCTCACTGAAAGCTCTGTTTGCCCTGTTTGAGGTACGTTGCCTACAATACGTAGCCTACCTGTTAGTTTTGTAAATAACGAAAGCGACTAAACTCTATTGATGAAAAAGATATATGGACACATGACAATGATATGTTTTATTGTGACTTTATACAAGCCCACTGCAGCTGTAATCAACCAGAATTGGTCGTTTTACTTTTAGGTTATCATTGTGTTGTAAAGAATGTATCAGCACCACGGACAGCGAACCGTGCTTTTAAGTTGACTTTACTTTCGCTGAACTCGCGCTTTGACTTAGCCTACTTTCAATTAAAAACTGCCGAGCCCACGATCTCCTATCTACTTGTTACTTGCACTTTATCAGGCATTTGTTTGTCCCTACACACGAATAACAACCTCCTATGTTGTGTGCTCTCAGGAAAAGTGGGGACAGTGCGGAGAGATGAACGACTCGCTGGTGGTCAACGACTCCTCGGCAGCCGGGGGGGCTCTGCCCGGGATGATGGAGGGCAAGTCCCCGGAGCACAACGCCAGCCTGGAGTTCTCCACCGCCCCGCTGGACTTCGCCATCAACCCGTGGGACATCATGCTCTGCATGTCCGGCACCGTGATCACGTGCGAGAACGCCATAGTGGTAGCGATCATCTTCTACACGCCCACGTTAAGGACCCCCATGTTCGTGCTGATCGGGAGCCTGGCCACGGCGGACCTGCTGGCCGGCATGGGATTAATCCTCAACTTTGTGTTCCAGTACGTCATCTCCTCCGAGACCATCAGCCTTATCACGGTGGGGTTCCTGGTCGCCTCGTTCACCGCGTCCATCAGCAGCCTGCTGGCGATCACGGTGGACCGCTACTTGTCCCTCTACAACGCTCTCACCTACTTCTCGGAGAAGACCCTCCAGTACGTGCACCTGATGATGGTGGGCACGTGGGGGGTGTCACTGTGTCTGGGGCTGCTGCCCGTGCTCGGCTGGAACTGCCTGGACGAGCCCGCCGCGTGCAGCATAGTGCGCCCGCTGACCCGCAGCAACGTGACCCTGCTCGCCGTCTCGTTCTTCGCCGTCTTCGCGCTCATGCTGACCCTCTACTTCAAGATCTGCAAGATCGTGTGCCGGCACGCGCACACGATCGCGCTGCAGCAGCAGCAGCAGCACTCATTCTCCACGTCGCACTACGTGGCCACCAAGAAGGGCGTGTCCACGCTCGCCATCATCCTGGGCACGTTCGGCGCGAGCTGGCTGCCCTTCGCCATCTACTGCCTGGTGGGCGAGAGGGAGTACCCGGCGGTGTACACGTACGCCACGCTGCTGCCCGCCACCTACAACTCCATGATCAACCCCATCATCTACGCCTACCGCAACGCGGAGATACAGCGCTCGCTGTGCATGCTGTTCTGCGGCTGCTTTCAAGCCAACGGGGCCTACCGCTCCAGGTCACCCAGCGATGTGTAGTGGGCGCAAGGGGGCTGCTTTGTGCGTGCGTGCGTGCGTGTGCGTGCGTGTGTGCGTGTGCATCGATATGTATCGATGTCGATCTGGGGCACGCGTGTGTAATCATGTGTCGATATTGACACTGGATATCAACACGACCCGATATCGATATCCCTAGGTATCGATAAATTGTGACCAAAGTGTGACCAAATGGGACAGCGTGTCTATAGACAGTGTGCTTAGAGACAGCCAACGCTTTATCGACATTAGGTGGATGTGGCGCTAAGAAATGTATATCTCACGCATATCTGCACTTTATTGTGTCTCAACACTTACGATTTGACAATGCTGTGAACAACTAGCCTACTTTTGTGAAAAGTGAAAACAAAACCTGCCGAATGTATTTACATGAAAACAAGGAATGGACATTTTTGCACTTTATTAAATGTTTTTTTTTAAAATGCCAAAGCAGTATTGCATAGGCCTATTTATGTGTTAAAAGTTTGTATTTGTCAGTACTGTAGGTCATTTTCTATTTTGTATTGTACTGTCTATTTACGTTTTTTACAGGAAAAATAATATGAATAAAATACTGTAAGTACAAACAAAACGGAGAGCCTCACGTGTTTGACTGCCACGTTACACCTGACTTGTTTTGTTTTGGCGTATATCCCCCCCCCCCCCATCCCCCATCCCCCATCCCCCATCCCCCATCCCCCACCCACCCAATCTTTCTCTCTGGTGCGCAGGTACGTCTGTTTGAAGAGACTAATAGCACATGGGGACAAGTGCCTCGCCCCGGAAAATAGCTTCAATTTGCACCTAGACAGATTTGAACCCTGTTTGTTCAGCGTGAGTGAGAGAGACAGACAAATGGAAGGGGGGCGGCGACCGACCAAGTCCTGCTCAAAGAGAGTAAAAATTGTGCCTCCCCTCAAGTGCATACTGTATTTGTAGCCTAATATAGCAACTGCTTCGTGGCTGACTTTGAACAAATTATTAACGGCTTTTATGAACGTTTAGCATATGCATACTATAGACCCAACTTCACAATACTCTAAACTAGTTAAAGACGAGTAAAACGCACTGAACACACGCGTATTGTAACTGGCAAAAGCGTGGACGCATTTAACCTTAACCTTGCGTCGATAACATGAGGCCTTTTACGAGCGCAGGAAATTAGAAATGAGGAAGGTGGCTTTACGCGTTGCCTTATCTCACCGCGATACACAACAGCCCCACTGTCACTAAAATAGGGGTGTGCGTCTATGAGAGAGATTGGGTTCACCAGATACGCGCGTGATAATGAGTCCAACTGGTCAAACTTAATTGCATTGTAGCAGACCTGCATGTAGTGGACCTGTCTCGCGGCTGGACGCAGTAGGCTACAGCGGTTTATCTGCGAGCCTGTTTAAGCAGACATTCGTTCTGATGAATTGGTGGTGGGGGGGACTTTAATACACCATTAGTAGTATTTATTATTAAATCATTACATTTGCTTAAGGTAATGGGCTGATGTATGGTTGTCCATAAACCAATCTTAAAGGCTGTATTCTGAGGCTCGGTGAAACTGGAGGAAAGGTTACGCCTTCGCTAATGGACTGTGTTCACTGTAGGCGCACATGGGCGCAGAAGATGTTTGTTCATTTTGTTATTTCGCCACCAGAGCAGATGTTGCCTTTTGAGAGTCATTTTTAGAACTGTTGTCATCAAAGTACACAGTCTCCTGTTTGAACGCAGGAGACCATTTAAGCCACTCAAGGGACTATAAGCTCCGTGTAGCGTGAATGTCTGCAATGTCACATTTCTGACGGGCACCGTGTAATTAAACTGCTCAGATTACATTGCGGCATAATGCTGGCCTTCACGTGGATAAGCGGCCCTGTGTTAGTGGTCTTACCGACTTCATCACTGACCTTCTCAATACCCTGTGTCAGTGGCGCTGGGTAATACTTGGTCACCTGGTCTAGCGGGCGCAGTTTCAGCACCACGGACAGTGCGCGTATGACGGCAGTGTGCTAATGCGAAGTTCACGTTCAAGCACTGTTACTGAAACAGTCGATTATTGCATACAGTAATATGAAATGCAGGAAATAACCTACAACAAACGGCTACCCTGGTCTCTTACAGTTTTGTGAATTATATACTAGCGTTTTGAACTGTAGGCCTACTTAGATACTGGTCTGTATTAGGCCAGATAGAGGCAGCGAGTGATGTTTAAATTATTTAATCACTGGAGTCCAGAACGGCACTCCGGGCAATTACTGAATACACTTCTGAATAATTCACTAATTAATATTGTTAATTACAGCTGGGTAGCAAATTCTATCCCTAGGTGTGTTATTATTGATTAGCCTTTGAGGTGAAAGGAGTTTTTTTTTTTGTTATTGATTGAAAATTCCCACAAATAGCTGGTTTCTACCACAGTGGTTGGGCATATCAGAGACACACGTTTTTTGTATTCACTGAAATACAGACAATGCAACTGTATCCTCACTGTCTTTACTGAATATCCTCTGCTGTTGTTCTTGTGGACAAAATGACTTATTTTCCCTTTGAGTTGAACATTTAATTTCAGTTGGTGTAGCAATTAAAAAAAAAGAGCCCTACCTTGATTGGGAGGATAGGTCTCAGGTCTCTAATGACAACACAAGAAAAACGATAGGGGACACACATAATCTCTTGCAAACAAATAAACACAATGATGTATTACTATTCCTATACTGTAATACCAACAATAATTAAAAAAGGACTGCCCTTCGATGGTGCAATGGTCTTGGGGATAACCTGGGGATGACCTAGATTCGCCCACATTCTCCTTACATTGCATGAATTCCCCATGCCACTCAAACACAGGCACTCCCATCGGCTACAAAAGATAACATCACCCTGGCAATAAAAGCTCACATCAGCTGCCTAGCCTCCTCTGCCTGTCTGTTCAAACAAAAGTCAGTGTGTGTCTGTGTGAATGTGTGCTGCTCACTTGTTAGTAGTTTAGGCTGCTGTAGGAATTTGTCAGGGGAGACTTTACAGCTTGTGTGGGAGGCAGGCCAGACCAGCCTAAACCTGTCGTGGGAAGGTAAATCAACCACAAGACGAGGCGATGCTCCATGGTAAGGGTTAATGTTTCAGCTTTGAGCTTACAACTACTGCATGTTTGCTGTGAATTCAGTGACAGTGAAGTAGTGTCACAATATTTCAGTGTGAATAAAGTCAGAGCACACTGTTTGAAACTGTGGATGAAAGTGCATCTTGCTTTAAAGAGAAGGTTAGAGAATGATGTGAGCCTATGAGCGCTGTAGGGGAGAGGTAGAGAGAAGCGTGAGACAGTGAATGCCAGGCTTTTGCTCTCTGGGTTTAAAGCCAAAGCAAAACTGTTTTTGTAACACCGGTTTTAGCCACAAGGGTAATTCTGATGACAAATCAGGCATCCTATCTACAGTCTACAAGGCTAAAATGAGGCTTCAGGCTACTGGTCCAACCTCAGTGAGCTTCTAGTGCCCCATTGCGCACGCGCACGAGAGAGAGAGAGGGGGGGGGGGCAGGAATATGAGGTATGTGTATTAATAATGTCAACTGTGAGGTTTGGTTTTACTGTTGGACATTTAGGAATTAAAGCTTATATCACGGTTATAAATTGGGGAAAAAACGACTTGTAAGCGTGCTTATGTGTGTGTGCCTATGTGCTAGTTTGTAATCAGGCGTTGTAAATACTTTGCTCTATAGTAAAGCTGTACCTTATAATTCTGGGCTTGGGAGTCCACACAATATACACAGTGTATACTGTAGATAGGCTTATAGCACTGCAGACACGTCTTAGCCTGATTAAAACCATCCTGATTTTTCAAGCTCCACTTCACAGGTGTAAAGCGAAGCAAATCATAGAGGCGGAGCTTGGAGAATCAGGATTTTACAGACACTAATATAAAATAAACAGATTATTGAGCAAATGCTATTTTAAAGCTTTTTTTTTCTACTTTCTCTATAGGCCTACTCAGTTACACAAAGTCACCATAACTTGATTAATACTTTGAATTATACATGAAGTATTCATCAGCCAATTTAGACTATGTAACCTAGGTAATTTAACCTTGAGGAGTTAGTTTATAAAAGTAGCATCCTTAATAGAATGTTGTGCAAGCCAATCCAAAACGGAACATATTTTTCTCAGTCATTTGTTTCTCTGGTGCTGAGTAATAGATTTGGTTACCCTTGTTTACAGGTGTGGGCTGCTTTAGAAATGGCATAGAATGTGTGGGAGGAAGGGCACAAAAACATTGTCCACCATTTCTGTGCTTTTCACTTTGACCCACTGAAATAGTTACAGGATAATACACGAAATATACCAAAGCTTTTTATTACAAAGCATGAACTGTATAACTTACTGTATATAAAAAAACAAAAAAACATGAAATTCTTACCAGATGCACATCCTCGAGGTGGACAGACTCCCACTCTTTTCACATAATTTAGTATGTAGCGCGGCCCCTAGTGGCTAAATAGATTGTGACAGTTTAACCGGTTAAACTCCTTTTTATTGGACCCTTTTCACGCTAACCCAGAAGTGCTGTCGTAAATTATCTTTTTTTTTTAGTAAACATGTTAATTCCTACAACTGCAAGAGCCTCTGGAAGCCCCACTGAATTAAAACCTGTATATACTCAAAATAACGAATCACACGGAAGGCGTCAGTTGTCCCGTTACAATGTTACCTTTACAGGCGACTGTGCAGTATTAGGCTCCTGTGTCATAAAAGAAGAAGTGAGCAGACATCATAAATATCAAAATACATTCTTAATTGTAGGCCAAAAAAAATTGTTTTAAACTTTACAAATGAGTTGTACAAACATTTAAATCCATTTAGGTGCAAATGTCAGATGCATGTGAATGTTATATTATATTATTATTTGACTGTACACCGTGTTCTTTGATTAAACTACTTGCATTGTGTATTGGGGCAGGATAGTCTAGTGGTCTAGGTCTTCCCTAGACCACTCCCAGCCGGAAGGTCGTGGGTTCGAGCCCCAGAGTTGGTCTACCTGTAAGCATCCTTGAGCAAGATGCCTAACCCCTATTTGCTCCATGTAATAGCAGCATGCAATTGTAAGTCGCTTTAGATAAAAGCGTCTGCTAAATGACCTGTTTGTAATTGGAATTATATTGGAATTCACAAGTAATTGTGCTTACACAGATTACACATATCTAACTTAAGAAAGCAAAATGAAACCCTACCAGTTTAGGTCCTTTTAAAAATTCTAGCACAGCATGGTAAACAAAGCAAATCTGCAGGCCACAGGCTGCCAGAAATATCTTTGGTTGTGTTAGACAAACAAAATAGTGTAACTGTCCGATTTCACTCATGATGGAATGCCCTAACGCTATCGGTTAGGGCATTCTAATATTATTAGAGGTCTTCTTCAATGTAAATAAAAGCATAGTAAACGAAAGCACTGAAAGCCAGCAGAGCAACTGACAGCAACATGTTCCGTCTGTTCTCGCCTCTTAAAATCTTGAGCTCTTTATCTAGAGGACAAAATCAGATGAACACACAATCAATCGTTATGGTTGTGACAGATTTAGGGGGTAGACCAGTAGTTTTGTGTAACCCTACACCTACCTATCTTTTGCACCCTCTCACGCATGATTGTCAATTCATCTTCCAGTTGCTCTCTGAGAACCAGAAAAAATATTTAGAACCTAACGTTACTTTATGAATGGATGGGGCTTTAATAGAAACATAGTAAATTATATCATGTAGAAATACCTTAAGGGTCATTCTGAAACCATAGTGGTAAGAATTTAAACTTCCTCACCTTTCTCTATCAGAGAGTTTCCCTTTTCGCTGTTTGAATTCTGCCCTTTCGAGAGTATCCTGACAACGAGTGCGCCGTTCCTCTGCACGGTCAATCTTTAAAAAAATGTTTTAGCGTCACACACTCTTCACCAAGAAACTGCAGATAATTATCAAGAGAAATAAAAATATATCTTACTTCTGTAGCAACACTAATTTTCTTTCGCTTTTTGTCCTTTGATTTTGCCATTTTGTCAAAACCCGGGAACCCAATGGATCTGTAGTTCTGGTTCTGATGTTATGACTGTGCGGAAGTGCTCTTCATGACTCTTCTTCGTGAATATCGACCTTTTTCTCGTTTGAAAAAAGTCTTCCTCGTGGTGCTTTATAGTAGTATGAGAAATAAGATATTTGTTACTGCCATCTATTGGCCAACATACATACATACATATACACCTTTTTATACAGTATAATACACACAGGCCGACTTCATAAAGTTAAAACATTTATCACAACCCAAGTAAAAATAATACAGTATATCCAACCCGAGCCTTCTCAGATCATATTTCTCTTTCTCAAATCACGTCAACTACTCCAGCTGCCATTACGTTTGTTTTATCTTATGCCAAATAGCCTACGTTATCAATTAGCCTACTGTGCGGTGATCCTGGCAACAATGGAAATGTAAAACGTAAATGTAGAAACATTATCTAATGCTGGAGTAAATCAATATTTTAGCCTGTTTCCCAAAAATTCTATTCTATATCCAGATCAGGGCGCCTTTGCGCACTGGCGATCTGCAAACCTTGGAAGGTTGTTGACTGTTCTTAATCGGATTAGGCTATTTGTCCTGGAGGAACAAGGGCCGATCAGCGAAGGGACAGGGAGAGGCCCGCGTTTTTCTATTTCCTTAACATTTTATCTTTTTATTTAAAAATGCCACTCTTTATAAACCGAGACCAAATATTTGCGCATCAAGTGCACCTGCTGGAGCACAAACTAAGGGTAAGTTGCAGTGTCATACAATCAGTACGGATCGATTCTCCAAAGCAAAGTTAATATATTTTGATATTTTCGAGCTAAATATTTAAATGACAATGTAGGCAAAGTACTGTCGATTTTCATTATACATAATATTAAAAAAAACCTTCTCATTTCTGCTCCATCAGATCAGCTCTTAGAAAATTAAGTACTTTGCTGGTATTTAGATTGTTAGCAATTATTTTGAGGATTGAATTATATGATAATGTAGGTTGTAAAATGTATAGCTAAGTTAGCCCTAATGACTGATGTATGACCTATTCAGCTATTGACAAATGTACTTATTGTAAGTTGCTTTGGATAAAAGCCTCTGCTAAATACTGTAAACGTAAATGTAAAATGTAGCCTATAATATAATGTATGTATGTTTTTAGAGTAAAGAGGAGCGCATACTTGAGCTGGAGACGAAGAATGCTATTCTTCATTTAAGACTTGCTGAGGTGAGCCGTCTAAATATGATATTGCCTATTGTAGTTATAACCTGCTGGGCTCTATTCTATTTTAGTGTCCAGTGTTTGTACTCTGGGATTAAACACTGGCCATATTCAAAAGGGTCAATTCAGGTAAATAAATCTTTGCCAATATACAGCATAGGGATGTATTTTCTTCTAAATGGAAAACCCCACATTGAAATTAAGCTTGATGTAGCCTATAGTCCGTAACATTAGTTTTGAGATCCTTGTTTATACATTATACATTTCAATGATATTCCAAGGCAAGGTGATCATATTAGCTTGAGCTCGTCACCTGTACTGTTTACACATTTGGCTTCTGGCTCTCAGTTTACATACAGGTCTGGTTTGGATCCGCTTAACCGTTCTGCTACAGGATAAGATGCTAGCAGACGGCAGATGTCCACCAGTTTACCCGCCACTGGTCTCTTAGGGCCTTCAACATCTAGGTTAAAGACATCACGGCCACGGCAATCAGTCAAACAGTAGATTCTCTGTGATGTCGTCAAGTGAACGGCCATATGTTAGTGTTGCCATGGGATATGGTACCAATTACTGGTGTCATCCGCTCCCCCCAGTGCCTGGAGAAGCTGCGTCAGGGCCGCGAGGAGGAAGCCCAGAAACATCAACGCCAGAGAGATGCGCAGAAGTTCGCTCAGTCAGCCCTGGCAAAGCTCCTGTCTGAAGTCCAGGTATAGAACCTATAGTAATGGATGTAGCTTTGTTTGGTTGATACACAGATCAGTGATCAGAAGTCAGTAGTGACGAGTGCACTCCTATCCTCCGTCTGTGTTGTAGGCTCTGAAGCTCGACCTGAGTGAGGTCTTCGGGGTGTACGTGGGGTTTGCCACCGGACTGGAAGACCAGAGCAAGCAGTTACTGGAGAAGATAGAGCAAGCCAGCTCCACCTTAAACGGTCACCATGGAGACGAAGTGCAGAGTGAGTACCTGATTGGATGCCAGGTATCAACCAGGGAGTTCTAGCTTTGAATCAGTTAGCAATGAATTTACTTACTTACTTACTTTAGTTTTTCTTAGTCCTGGGTTTGATAGCTGTCAGATTTTGCCTATTTTAATATCTTTTTATGGATTCTAGCTTGTCTATTAAACGCCCTAACGCTCTCAATCTTTAATTTCTACACACCTCTGCCCCATTATTCTCATCATTATAAATCTCTATCTCCATTCTAGATAGACTTACTGTGCAAGCTATGCTGTAGTCATAGCTTAATTAGGGTCGCCATGGCGATAATCCTCTAATTTTGTCTCTCCCACAAAGCTCTCTCGCTCACGCTGCCCTTTCCTTTCACACAAGACACTAGTTGAGCGTCCCTCTATGCCTCACCTGGTCGCCGTAGTAACATAGGCTCTGTGGGCTGGTGGAGACTGATATGGCCGCGTGGTTGAGCCCTTATTAAAGTGTCTGTGTAGGAAACACCCTTGACCTATATGAGCCACACCACGCAGTCTGTGTCATGTGTCTCTTATGTTTGTTATCATAATATCAACGACAAATTACCTTAAATGAATAAAAATAAGAAGAAGCAAAAAATGTTTAGTCAATTTAGTGGGATACTGTGCAGCTTTTATTATGTGGTTACAATTTTTTATTATTTTTGTTCTTGTATTGACTACTGTACGTAGTTTATTTTGTTCCAGGGAAAATCCTCCCTAACAAGACTGAATTAATGTTTGTGAGTATCTGTATTGCTTTGGAATCAAACACAGTTGAGTTCAAAATGCTTTGACCCACAATGACTCAAAAAGTACCATGCAATGAATCATTTAAAAGGCTTGCAACTTAGTGTTGTAGCCTGAAAAGAAACCTTTCATTCAGTGGAATAACTTTGGTTTTCTCTTGGTTGTGCCTGCCTAGGTTTGCAGGCTCGTGTGGAAGCTGTAGAGCGCTCTCTGGAGGAGGAGAAGGAGAGGTGCAAGGCAGAGAGGCAGAGGAGGAGAGAGCTTCACAACACGCTGGTGGTGAGGATGGTTTATGCTAGCTAAAGTAGGATAAAGCTATTGAAAAGTCAGGGAATGTGGTAGCTGGTTAGCAAACTGCTAATGCAAATTGGATGGTGTTGTAATAATTTTGTTGCCCTGTCTATTCTTTCTCCTGTCATCTGGATCTGTCTTCTCCAGGAGTTAAGGGGGAATATAAGGGTTCACTGTAGGGTGCGTCCAGTTCTATCTTTTGACCACGTCCAGTCCTCCATATCCGCAGCAGGGTAAATCTTCCCATTTATTAGTACCCTGGATGCCTCCATGATGGTTTCTTTGTCTCTCTTTGCTAAGAACTGCTGCCTTAACAGCCCTGTTCACCGACGCAGATGTTTTAAATTGTGGTTGATTAGACCGCTTGTCAGGTTGAAGGTGGGCGGGGCTATGTTGCGCATTTGGTGAGGTCAGCAAACTTCACATACCAATCAAAAAGAAGGTTGTGGCTGGTTCCCACCCTATAACACAACGAAACTGACATAGGACAGTAAGAGAGATGTCAATCAAGTGAACACACCCACACACAGTCCTAATAAAACAGATGTTTTTTGTTATATATACTGTGTGTGTGTGTGTGTGTTTAAAATATATATATATATATATATATATAGACTATATAAACAGAGAGCTATGGATTAAAAAAAAATTATATAAAGTTAAAAGTATATTAAATAATATATTAAATAATTTTGAAAAATATAAATATGAATATACATATCTTAAATATTTTGTGGCTATAGCTGTGTATATGTATACCACAATTATAATTACAATTAGGTCATTTATTGGACGCTTTTATTCAAAGAGACTTACAATAAGTACAATTACAATATTGCATGGAGAAGATGGGGTGTGCGGTAGGCATCTTGCTCCAGCATGCTTACAGGTAGGCCAACCCCGGGGCTCAACACACTATAATAATTGGGAACATGTCAGTTGCGGGATAATCCAGTGCCTTGTGCGTTGTTTCCTCTCTAAGGTCTCTCTCTTCAGAAGAAGTGGTCCAAGCAATCGCTGATGTGAGTGCTACAGTAGCAGTGTGTGTTTTACATTTTGATGTTGAGCTCTCTGCTTGGCTCTCGTTACTCGCTAGACTCACATTGGATTAACATATTTTCTCTCTCTCGGTTTTTTAAGGACACTCTCTTGGTGAACTGCACGAAGTCCGGGGGCCCGGTGCTGAACAAGACTTTTGAGTTTGAGAGGTAAAACGGGATTTTGAATTTAAAGTTATACATGTATTGATTCATACACAGTTAGTCACCGTGGTGATTTGGTTTCAAAGGGTCCATGGGCCGGAGGACTCCCAAGACACCGTGTTTGAGGAAGTAAAGCCCCTCCTTACATCTCTGCTAGACGGGTGAGTGTTGAACCGAAACATGAGACAAAACCATGAATAACCGAAGACTGTGTGTTCATGTGATTTGACCTCCCACCCTCTCCGCACAGTTATAATGTGTGTATCATGGCATACGGGCAGACAGGAAGTGGGAAGACCCACACCATGATTGGCTCCCAGCTGGCAGAGGAGTCCCAGCCGGAATGCCAGCAGGGCATCATCCCTAAAGCTACCGCTGAACTCTTCAGGTGAGACACACTCTTTGCCTTTAATGCCTTTTAACAATGTACGTTAATAATGTACTTTATTCGTAATTGGTAAGTAATAGAAACATTGTTTTTAACCCCCTGGAGTTTGAGTACATGTGTATACTGTAAATGTAAACTAAAAGCGAAATGTATTATTACTTTAAATTTTTTTTAATGTGTTTCATAATGTACCGTTAATACCATTAATTTGTATTAAAGGTATGCTCCTCGAGTTATCAAGTTATTGACCCACCTCACTGTTTACGCTTGAAACACAGCAGTGCATGCTAGTTTGAAACCAAAACAATAGTGGTGTTAACCACAAAAGGAAATTTAGGACACAAATCGAGAAGTGACCGAACACGACTCCTCAGCTAACTAAGCTAGCTTAGTTTGGGGCAAATACCCAGCTTTTTCACCGACGTGTGTCTGACGTGCCAGGCTGATCTCCAAGAAGCCTGCGGAGAGCCACAGGGTGGAGGTGTCCGTGGTGGAGGTCTACAATAACGAGGTGTTTGACCTGCTGGCCCGAGACACCGCGGGCCAACGCCGAGACGTCATCACCACCGCCTCCGGGACCAGCCAGGTCACCTCCCTCACGTACGAGTGAGTAGAACCCCACTAGCACAGTAGGCATGGAAAAGGAGTGATACCGGAATTGTGGGTCATGCACTTCATCGGCCCAGACCCCAGAAACACTCCAACGTGCTCAGGGTGCGGTCGCAACGGGTTGTGTGTGTTCCCCCGTGTGCCTGTGCAGGCGGGTGGGTAGTGTGTCGGAGGTGATGCAGGTTATCAGAGGGGTCCTGAGGCTCAGGGCCCGCTGTCCCACCCTGGTCCACGCAGACTCCTCGCGGTCCCACCTCGTGGTCTCTCTGACCATCTCTTCCAAGAGCCCCAACGCACTGGCTCTGGGTGAGAGGCACACTCTCACATACACTCTCTCTCTCTCTCATTTACACATGCATAGCTGTAATCAAATTAACAGGCCATTTGCATTTACCTACTAGGGTGTTTATTTCTACAGTTAATGAGGGTGTGCCGATATTAGGACAGTCTGTTTAAGTAATAGACACAAACACACGGTGAAGGTAATGAAAGGCATTGTCTCTGGTGGAATTACTGCCGTCTGTCCAAATTAGAGACACACATCAGGCCTGGCTCAGTCGGTAGTGTCGCAATGCATTGTTGAAATCCCCGTCTCCCCGCCAGAGCGCCGGCTACAGAGCGCTAAGAAGGACATGCAGCGCTCCCCTCAGCGCGAGTGGTGGAGCCCCCGCTGTCGCCGCGCCAACGCCGCCGCCCGCCACTCGACCGACGAGCTCTCGGCCAGCTCCGCCTCCTCGCCCTCCCTCTCCCCCTGCCTCTCCCCCTGCCCCTCCCCCAGGCCCAGCCTCTCCTCCCAGGCTCCCTTCCAGACCAAACTGCAGCTGGTGGACCTGGCCGGCAGCGAGTGTGTAGGTGGGTCGTGCTCCTATCAGCACAGGGGGGGTGGGGGGTGGGGTGGAATCAGACAGATTGTCAGTCTTAAATAGTACACTTTTGACGACTGTTAGGTTTAAGCACAGAGTATCAATCTAAGGGTGTCTTTACTCTTTTATAATACTTACAGTAACACATTTGTTCTGGTCTCTACTGCCCCTGTTAGACATTAGTCATGGTACATTGTCAGCACATTAGCCATTTTACCGACCGGCATTTTAAGCAGGTTTTATCCCATTTGTGTGTGTGTGTGTGTGTGTGTGTGTGTGTGTGTGTGTGTGTGTTTGAACCAGGTCTGTCTGGGGTGACTGGCGCTGCTCTCTGGGAGACGTCCTGTATAAATCGCAGTTTGTCTGCGCTGTCTGACGTCCTGGGAGCCCTGGCAGAGCAGAGACCCCATGTCCCGTACAGAAACAGCAAGCTCACACATCTCCTGCGGGATGCCATCGGTAAGGCATGCACTCACTGTAAATGCAAAGTAAAAATGTCTCGTCCTCGCATGTAGACAGGAGCCATTATAAATGGGTATGCCCCCCCCAAAACATTTCAAAATATAGGTTTTGTCCACTTTTTCTAATCTGCCTGTCTCCGCCGATTGTGGTGTTTGCCAGCAGTCAAAGCGTAGTCGGCTCGCTCAACTGTTTGCCTGTTGTGCCCATAGAACTATGCAAGGAATGCCCAGGTTGCGCCTTGAGAGAGCCAAGTTTCTGTCACTGCAAGGTAACGAGTAAACCCTGGTTTGGATTGACAGAGAGGTGGCTACTCTTACACAATTAAAGCGCAATTGATTCAATTGGATATGTGACTCCTCTCTGTCCTGAGGTGATTGATCCATTTAGGACAGTTATGGACAGACTTTATACTATAGCCCGTCTCTCTGTTCGTACACCCGCACCCCTCTTTATTTACATCTAAGCATTTATAATCTCCCCTCCCCAGTCTTAATATCCTCCATCCTCTGTCACTGCACAGACAGACCCTCTTACAACCACACTAATTAGTAGTCACCAGAAATCAAATAAAGCGCTTTATTTTAAGAAAAAAATATTTGCGCAGGAGCATGCCCCCGAACCGGTGTCACCCCCAGTTTCAAAACCACTCCTACGTAGACAGTAGCTGTAGACAGCTATTAATTCCAACAAAACCCAAACTTGCTCCTGTTTGATTTGATCTTCTCTTGTCTTTCTCCGTCTTTGCCACTAGGTGGCGATGCCAAGCTGCTGGTAATGCTGTGCGTCTCTCCCACCCAGCGCTTCATCACAGAGTCCCTGCAGTCTCTGGGCTTCGGCACGCGGGCTCGTCAGGTCCAAAAGCACATTTCTCAGAGGAAGAATAACACTCTCAAAGTGAAGTGAATGAATCAAAAACCTCCCTCGGGAAACGAAACAGGAACAACAGGAGAGAGAGAGAGAGAGAGAGAGAGAGAGAGAGAGAGAGA
>JAOEHI010013228.1:0-22275 GCA_025447815.1 Percopsis transmontana
AATAAAAATAAAGCTACCCAACAGATTATTTTGTTATATATATATATATATATATGCGTCTACCACACTGGTCAAAGTATTTCCTTGTAATGTCCCTGGACCATGTAGTTTTCACTTGCATTGAAAGGGCACCCCAGTAGATAATTAATCCGAAAATTATTTTAGCCATCTCTGTGTGAATTGAATGCTGGCTATTCTACTGTTCAGAGTGAATACTGATTACCCTCCTTTTCAGCTCCTCGCCTATGAACTTGGATTGGTCTCCACCCAGATCACTAAAGCTGATAAAGCAGAGCACATCAAAAGGAAAAGACATACTGCACAAACAAGTAAGAGCCAGCACAGGAGTCTACAATATTTTAAAAAGATTTGAAGAGAGTAATTATTTTTAAAACCTTTACCGAGTTTGTTGATGAGCACAGATGAAATATGTTAAGCATGATTCATAAACGAGGCCATTGTCTTTCCAAACCTAGGTGTCAGAGCTGGGCCCATATCCCTGGGTTTTATGGTCCAGAGCTCAGGGATAGAAGAACCTAGAATTATTAAGATGGCCCAGCAGGTTAAAGATGTTCTGCCCGATGTCCCACTGAATGTCATTGCAAAGGACCTAGGTATGTGCTTTCATTCTATCACTATTTTCATGGTACACTGTATTATAGGGAGTTAATAACAAAAAAACTGTGGATTCATTAACGATTGTATATTTTAAAGTTCATGTATAGATACAACATATTTTAGCATTAAAAAAAACAGGATTGTTTTCTATGAGGTATTGTCCTAACTGTGTCTAGTGAAAACCAATTGTGTGGACACCACCATAACAAATCTACTGGAGAACCCAGAAGATGTACCAGTGGAAACAACCTCCACGTCAACATCCGGCTCTTCTAGGAGCCCCTCTTGTTTTACATCTAGCCCTGCACCCACTGTGAAGGTTAAACCTTTGCCTTATAGAAATAAATGCATAAACCATCAAATTACAGAAAAATCATACTTCTGGCTTTCAAATTTAATTGATTCATGTGATTTGTCTAAATGCAATCACATGCACATCTAGTATTCAGGGCATTGCTAATCCATCCTCTTTTCTTCCATAGCCTGCTTCCAAATCCTTTGGGAAATCACCTGCCGACAGACATTTGTCTCTCCAAGAAAGGAAAGAAGCACTATATAATTTCGCAAGAAGGTCAGTTTTTTTTCCAATGGGCAAAATCCAGTACAAAAATATAACAAATGGGTAGTTTAGTATGCACATTTTATTGTTCAGTATGTGTTTTATGCTGCTATGTTTATGTTAAAACATTATTTTCACATATTTATAACCAAATGTCTAATTAACAAGAATATTATATTAGTAGATACATTTCAATACAGGCTTATTATATTTGTAAAACATCTCAGTGTGGTAACAAATAGGCTGAAATGTTAATTAGTAGTAGTTCAATAATGTGACTATTCTAATTAGTTGTAATCTGGTCAGTGTCTTCATAGGAGCAAAGGGATTTATGAGGCTTGTCGGAAATCTGTTAAAGGGGTACTGTGTAAGATCTTGTATCATTGTGCCTTTTAATTGTTAAAAATCGTTTAGAGTGAGTTGTTCAGCATTGGGCTTGAATTTAAACTGAAAGCATGCAATTGCATAAAGCAGATACGCACTCAACTCTTACAAATTTACATTACCCTCTCAAGATTATGTTACTGTCTAGCAGTGGTTGCACATGAATAAATTACAAGACGGAGCTTTCAAAACAGTATTTCTTTACCAAAAACTATTAACTACTATTCTTTTCTTTTACCATCCAGACGTTACATTGAAAAACGTGGATTGGTCCTGAAAGAAAGTCAATGAATATGTGCTGGGTCAAGTCATCACTGAACCCCTGTCAGAAGAACTACATCACTTTCACATACTGTAGCTGTATAATTTGAATGTTGAATTCATATTTTGACAACAGATTTTGTTAAATTCATTTTGTTAATTACCAAAAACTGGGGGAAAGTATTAGGAACATGTTTAAGTCAATGGGACAGTGATTATGCATGTCTTCAATTATTCATTCTGGCTAAGACATTTTGATAACAATTTGTATTACGATCCACAACTGTGAATCATGTATTTATTTTTATAATGTCCAGAGTTGTTGACAATAAAGTTCAGCTTGACCTTGCTTTTAATAAGTTATTTAAATTTTAATTTGTTTGTTTCCACTGTGCAGATGTGTATATGAGCATTTGTTTATGATTTCAGTTATACTTTACATGTTATCTGAATAAGCACAACGTATTTGCTTGAATATCATGTTTGAGTTATTTATATATGCAGGAGCCAGCCAGGTTGAGTTTTGTTGTTGTAGTTGGAAATCATCACCTGTCATCCCCTCAACACAAGACCAGAACCCAAACTTGACAGAAGAGGGAGCTACAAAGCAGATGTGCCAATGAAATGTTTTTTCATTCTGTACTTACAAACTTCTCCAGAAACAGAGGTCTTTGTGACTGTCTTTACTATATGCTCTCTGTTGTGAGACAATAATGTTAACAAATCAAAGAAATGAAATCATTTAGGCTGATGATTTAATGTTCAATTATCAATGTACACTGCAGATAATGAAAAATATGCTTCATCCACCTTTTAGAGTAAGGAATATTTTAGGTATTATTTCAAACAATGCTAATACTGTACTGCAACTATAAAACGATACATCTGAGACTAAATTTTTAGTCTCAGTTTTTTAGGCTCTATATTATATCTGGCTTTAATTTATATTGGTCTTGCTCAATAGGTGTACTTTGTTTAGCCATTTAGCTATTATAAATAATAGAATTAGCCAATGTTTACTTCTGAAAGAATTTATTTTTGAACAGTATAAATCCAAACTTCTGCAACAGCTAATTAATGAACACATACAGATTGCATTTTAATAAAGTGAATCTGACTAAACATTACATTTGCAAATAAATATCTGCAAAGGTTCAAAAGCTTAAATGCATAGCAACATTTTAATAGATAAGATTTTATCAGGCATTAAATCATTTTTGTTATCGTACAATCCTTGTTTAATCCTTACTGAATTTTAGATCTAATTTCTTCACATTCTGAACATTTTGTGCAGAAAAAATGAAGTTAATGCAAATTCATTTAATTTAAAATGGTCAGTATGTGAAACATTGACAATATTACAATACTGATATACATTTTCAGGAATTCAAAATATATAAAACATTGAAAGGAACTAAAAATAAAATGACTTGACCTATATGTTTCAGTCTACCATTGAAACGTGACTTTTCTTCCCTTGATGATCTTCATGGCAGAAAATGAAACCACTCCTGTGTCTTGCCAGAGATTCTCTCCCACAGAAGAAGTAGTTGTTTGCCAGCCTGGGGTTCCAATTCCTGCCCATCTCTGCTGATCTGAACTTTCTTGTTGTCATTCCAAGGGTTGAGAAGGTGCTGGGCATACTGAAAAGGCAGACTCTCCTTATTGATCCATTCCACAGTGAAAACTCCTCCTAGTTCTAAGGTTCCCCAGTCCTGGCAGTGCTCTTCACTGGTGACTGATGTCATGCGAGCAAAGCCCTGAAAGTGTCCAGATCCCTGGACTGAGAATATGAGGAACACCATGCTACTGTCTAGGAAGGCCTTGTTGAGCTTGACCTCGTTGCTGGGTGTGGTAGACCAGATACCCTTTTGTTGAGAAATCTCAATATTCCGCAGATTATTGCTTTTCATAATAAAGTAGTGCACAGGTGCATAGGCTGGCCACATAGACACTGATTTGGAGAACTTTCCTGACGTGGAAGTGGGGCTATTAGAGGAGCTGTTAAAGCCAGCACAATCTAATGGTTTACTAGAAGAATTGTCTTCTAGGGAGTATATGATGTCATTTGCGCTTTTGTCTTTGCTGTTTGTCTTGGCCTGGAGTAGGGCGGATCCCGAGGAGTCCCTGTTGTGGATTATATTTTGGGCTGTAGGCAGTTTTGGAGTGTCTTGGAGGACAGAGGTCTTTCTGTTGTTGGTGATCTTCCCTGAAGTGACCTCAGGAGGTTCTTCAGTTGACATGGGCCGGGGTCGCTGGCCAATGCCTGTGGGTTGCTGAAGGCCTGACCCCTGCTCCTCTGCCCTAAGCACAGATACCAGGGCATGGAGTGTGGCCTCATCCTGCTGTGTCCATGGTTTAGATGGAGAACGAATTCTCCTGAGGAACAGAGTCTGCCACTTCTGTCTCAGCTGAAAGATCAGTCCTGCTGTCTCAGCATCCAACTGAAAGTTGAGCCACTCATCAATTTTCATCTGAGCTGTGGAGCTGTCTTCCATCTCACTGTCACTGTCATTAATAATATCATCATTTTGTAAGGCAGGCTCCTGCAAACAAGAACTGGGTAGCTTGGAACAGCCCCCAAATATGGCCACAGTGATGGGCGTCACCGCAGAGCAACATCGAACAGTGGCTTCCTTATTGGCTTTGTCCATCTCATCATAAATCAACCAATCTGTAGGTAGGGTCTGAATGGTTGCCATCTGTCCAACTGATTGAGGGTTCTTGATCTGGTGCTGGTTTATGGCTGAAGTAGGGTGGAAGAGAACCCTCATTTCATTATCAGTAGACAGGGAGTTGGTTTCTCGATCCACATGGATGAGCTTGGGGTACATGCCAGCCACCAAGGCAGCCTTAACCACTGCCCAGTTCTCTGAGTTTAGGTTCACATCACGGATATCAACACCCCCATGTGGCCGCACAAATCCATTGGCCCTAAGTTGTCCCAGCAGTTGTTTCCTGATTGAGATTATAATTTCCATGGTAGCCTGGGACAAAAAGTTCTTCTCACAGAAGGTCCTCTCCCACCCATCAATACAGGCCTTCTGCCATGCCTGGAAAGCTCGAAGCAAGGCTACATGGTCACTGAAGGTGGCAGCAGAAAAATGCTTGCGAGAAAGCATAGCTGCCCGTGGAGAGGCATGGGTTGGCAATATGAAAGGGTCATTATATGCCAACATTGAAGCAATTGTAAGGACAGGATCCAGGCATTTGAGCACCACAGCACATAGCACCATCTTTCCGAGGTGGGGCTCCACAGGCAAATCAGCCAATTGGTAACCAAGTTCTGTCAACTCTTCCCATGGGTCCATGGCATCAATTCTCTTGAGCATTTGTACAGCATTCTGAACTATATGGATGGAAGGTGGGGTTGGAGCTTTGGACAGGAATTCAGCAATGGGACAGTTGACAGGGGCCAACAGTTTGGTGTAAAGACACAGTTCCTGCAAGGGCATCTGCAGCAGTTGTGGGACCTTGAACTCCAGCATGCTGTTGAATCTAAGGCGAGTGAATAGGTGGAAGCAAATTCCTGGTTTGCATCGGCCTGCCCTTCCCTTCCTCTGCAGAGCACTGGATTTAGAGATCCAAGCCATTTGTAGAGCTGCTGTGTGATTGAGGAAATCAAAAGTCTTCTCTTTGACTTGTCCTGAGTCAATGACAAAAACCACATCATCAATGGTGATGCTACTTTCAGCAATGCTAGTGGAAAGGATTACTTTCCTCACACCAGATGGTGTGTTCTTCATTAATCTCTTATGGTCCAACGTCTGCATGTTGGCGTGAAGGATGAACACCTGATACCTTTGAGGACAGTCAGCCATTTTCTTATTATCATGCAAGATGCGGTCTCTGAGTTCTACAATCTCATCATAGCCAGGCAGGAAAATGAGAATAGCACCACTGTCAGAAGTGGAACATATATTGAGCAGCAGGTGCATGATGAGATTTAGGTCCACCCTGTCTTCATCAATGTTGTTGGGATATTGCTCATATCGATGTGTTTGCATATCCTGGTTTTCCATTTTCAGGTCAGTGCCTCCAAACTCATCCCCATCACACACCTCCAGCAAGGGGGTGTAGGATTCAAGAAGCTTCACAGCTTCAGTCTGCTCGAAGTGCTTGGCCCAGTCCAGAGCAGTCCAGCCATTGGACGACTTGATGTTAACATTGGCCCCAATGTTGACCAGCTTCACCATTGGGCTGAGGAAACCTCGGCCTGCTGTCACCATGAGTGGGGTGGCACCAGTCTCACTGTGCATGTAGTTCACACTGATATTTTCATTTAAGATGAGGTTAAACAGCTGAATTATAGCATCAGTATCTTGGTTGTGGAAGATGTTGAAAATGCAAGCATCCATCTCCTTCAGCTGCCATGGCTTCAAACATGCCAAGTCACTCACATTTAGCTTGTTGAAGGCTCTGTCCACTTCATCGTCTTGGAAAAGACGGGATGCTGATGTCTTGCTTTGTTGGAGTTCTTGGTAAGGACTGTCCTCCAGAGCTTTATAGGATTCTGTTAAGGACTGCCGCTGATTTTCCCTTCTCTGCATGTTCTTATTGGCATAGCCTGTCATCCTCAGGATGTCCTCCAGGAATAGTTGTTTCACTTCAAATGTTCTTCCTATGATATTTATAACAGAGCAGGAGCCAAAGTAGCGGCGAAAGAGGTCCACATCCAGGGCAGCACTGGAAATGACCAGCTTCAGCACGGGCATCTTCTGCAGCAAGTCCCTCATCTTGGTCAGCAGGATGTCAGTGAAACCAGCACGCTCATGTGCATCATCCACAATGACATGTGTGACAGTTGACAGGGTGGCATCACCAGCCATTAGGGTTCTGAGTAACATTTCAATAGTGCAGAAGGTCAGCAGTGTCTTGGGAGAGATCCTGCTCTCTAGTTGGACCTGATAGCCAATCGTTTGTCCAACACTTTCCCCTCGCTCAGCTGCCACCCTCTCCGCCACAGCAATTGCAGCCAGTCGTCTGGGTTGTGCACAGAAAATCCTGATTGGGCTTCCACTTCGGCTGGAGTCATCCAATAGGTACTGTGGGATCTGAGTGGTTTTCCCAGAGCCTGTCTCTCCCACCACAAGCACCACTCTGTTCTCCTTAATGAGCTGGATGATCTTCTCCTGTTGTCCAGATATAGGCAGGGACCGCCGGAAGTCCTCAAGCTCTGATGGTCCTCTCCTCTGAGGTACCTGGGGAATGCCATTGTTTAGCCGGCAACTTGTTCTATACCTGTCACGGCTGTTTTCAGTTCCATGTGTCACAGATAAGGTACGCTCTGTACGAGCCAGTAGGTCTGTGCGTTCTTTATTGGTGACAGGAAATCTCAGAAGTAAGTTGCGTATGACAGGCCTGGAATTCTGAGAGAGTTTAAATGTCATCTTAGTTTGAGCAGAGTAAGAACCTTCATTTTTCCTGATGGTAACAAACCTTTTTGATCCTTTCCCGCTACTTTTGGAGCTGTATCCATAAAACTGTGCCATGCGATGGATAAAGACCCTGTCAGTGCTGGACAGGTAGATGGGAAACTCCAATTCTTTCTCGCTATTGAATTTGAACCTCTCAAAAGCGATGTTCACAGCAACCATGACATGTTCCTCTGGTTTACGTGAGGCCGTACTGGGGCATGACATGATGTCCTGCAAGCCACTGTTCCTAGTAAACAAAAAGAAAGAAAAAAATTCAAACAGGTTGTCAACAAATAAATTGCCAACACTTGCCAAAAAATAAATGTAGCTAACAGTAGTAGATAGGTTAAAGAACCTGTAAAACTAACAGTGGCGTCTCTACATTAGGGGCCTGGCCCCACCAGATGTCGCTGTGCACGACATGATAAATTATTCAGTGTAACAAGAAATATATATATTTTTCTTCGTAACTAACATTATTACATATTAAAATGGTAGCGATGTCCGATGCATTCCAAATATCTTCCTGTGCCTGTTAAAGTGCCTGCGTAAAGGTCAGTACCTTTCCTAGTAGTCTTTGTTTGGAAAATGGGGCTGGCCCGTCAGCTTTGGTTTAACCAAGTGAACTGTTGAAAACACTGTGCACACTTTCAATAATGAGCGATCATGTTGGCCCCATGCTGAGAGCAGCCAATAAAAAATTATATAATGACATAATGAATACAGTACATCAAGATGTCGTTTACTGTATTGGCGTTGCTAGTATGCAGCTAGCCATCGTCATCATAGTTATGTTAGCCACTATAGACGGAATAATTCATGAATAATAAACAAAGTCAACAGATTTTGTACCTTGCAATTTGAGCAAAAATTAGAGACAATTACAATTACGTCATTTAGCAGACGCTTTTATCCAAAGCAACTTACAATTACATGGTGTTATTACATAGAGCAGATAGGGGTTAGGCATCTTGCTCAAGGATGCCCACAGGTAGGCCAACTCTAGGTGGTCTACCTGTACCCGAACCCATGACCTTCTAGCTGGGAGTCCAACACCTAGACCACTAGACTATCCTGCCCCCTAGAGATTAAAAATTTGTGCAACAGAGGTTAAATGCACTTGATACTGTGTGCTATCAAATGAAAATGAATTAATTCATGGATTAGTGGACTTCGACAGAAAAGGTAGCCCAGATGAAAGATCGTCGTGCATCTTTTCTTTTCAAGAAATGAATGTCATAAATTGGATCTGTTATTACAGTAGCAGACCACAATGATCGTATACGGGGGCAGGAAAGTCTAGTGGTCTGGGTGTTGGACTCCCAGCCGTAAGGTCATGGGTTAGAGCCCCAGAGTCGGCTTACCTGTAAGCATCCTTGAGCAAGATGCCTAACCCCTATCTGCTCCATGTAATAAGAACAATGTAATTGTAAGTCGCTTTGGATAAAAGCGTCTGCTAAATGCTGTAACTGTAACTGTACTGTTTGATAACTTTGGATTTGTAATGCAATGTTGTATAACAAGGTAATATACCAGTTGTGTGAGATCAAATGCCGTTATTGATGTCACTCATATCCCTGTCTCCACTCTTGCTATCTCCTGGACCACGTTACGTTAATGTGTGTATTTGTGATTTAATTTATGAGGTGCGTTTGTGTTTGGATTAATTGAGCAAGTAGGTTTGTGTGTAGTTTCATTGACGAGTCGGATGTTGCCCATACAGAGTTTAATGTGCCCCACCGAGCTTTCTGTGCTAGAGACACCACTGAAAACAAAGATAAGGGTTTTTAATTATTTTGCCTGAATAATTTTTAACACTTTTCCTGAATTTTGCCTGTTAAAATCCTGTTTAACTCTCCTACTGTATGTCAGTTTTGTTGAACCTGTTAAAGCAACAACATTTTATAAAAAACTTTTTCTGTCTATGTAAATAGGCTGATAAATAGATTGCTGAAATGCTACTGCCCTGCCTCACTGGATCTGGCACTACTGTGTAGGGCCTGATTGCTGTTTTGTGTGCTTCAAAGCTTTGATAGCAATTGTATTAGCGAAGTTCAAGTTAAGCAATTCATACCAATGCTCAACAAAAACATGTACAGCTGGTTTTGAATACCCTCCCCCGTCCAAATGTGCGATCATTATTCTCTGTAATAAACTTGATTTTGTCTGATCTTTTACAAAAAGGTTCAACTCTACTAAACTCAATTTATTATTTTGAATTGCTGTGAAATTTGCTGTATTTGGACATAGACTCCACTCTTTGTACATGACCTAATCTAATATTTATGTTCTTTTTCTAGTCTGGTAAAGGTGTACTTTAGTTTGAGAACCAATGCTAAATCAACTAGAAGATATAACTGTGCTTAGAGGTGTTGCTAGACATAAAGTTATAGTGTAGCACAGGCCCCCTATCACTTAAATCCAAATAAAATCATAGTCTACAATTGATCCTTATCTTACTTGTTTATCCAACAATCCCCCCCCCAAAAAAATATGAAATGATCTAGTCTAATTTTACAGTTACAGCATTTAGCAGACGCTTTTATCCAAAGAGACATACAATTACATTGTAATATTACATGGAGCAGGTAGGGGTTAGGCATCTTGCTCAAGGATGCTTACAGGTAGGCAGACTCTGGGGCTCGAACCCACGACATTACGGCTGGGAGTCCAACACCCAGACCACTAGACTATCCTGCCCCCCTAATTTTAGGGATCGAACCCCAATCAGTGGCGGTGTGGAGGAACTTACATAATATGTGTATGGCGGGGACTCTTGACACCACTGTGCCTCCGGTGTCCAGTGTCCAGTACATGATACCCCTTTAGGAAATAAAGAATTAATGGTTAATATATCATTGCACTCACATTTTTCAATTGTATCTAGAAAAATTTAAATGTTTGATGGGATGACTGAATTTGGATGGCAGCTATTTAATTTCTATATTTTTAGTGAATGTACTTACTAAATTTCTTTGTCCAGTATGGTTAGACTGGAGTAGGCCATCATGTGACAAATAACAAAATGCCTCTGATTCCATGCAGAGTTGCTTCTCACGTCTCCTTCCAAAAGCGTCTCCACTAACTCCAGCCATTAACCCAGTTTGCTACTTCTGTATGTTGAATGACAAAAAATGTCCAGTTAGAAGTTCTCATATATAATAGTGGTGGGCTTAATTTTAGGCTAATACTCTTTTACATCAAGGACTGTCTGCTTAGAGTTGGTGCTAGAATTAAAGCAACCCTCAACTCTAGCTTCCTTACCTCAATATTAGGTCCTCCCGCATACTCTTATATTATAACATACTTGTGTCTACAAAGCCAATCACCATCTCTGCTAATATATATTGACAATTTGTTCTAATGTCAGAGTAAAGACTTGAGGTAAGGAAGCTAATATTTAGAACAAGTGCATTTGTCCCCCCCAATAAAAACATGAAGCATTGGGGGCTGTAATGCCCGGACTAGAGTCTGGTGAGAAATACCACTTGCAACCATTGCCTGCTACAAGCTCTGCCACCTGCACGCAAGGGGCTGGGGGGACAATTTTCAAACAAAACGTACACCCATGAGTACATATTTGTCACATTGAGCGTTTTAATATATTGGTACAAAAACAAGTGAAAATTCATATAAAGGGAAACTGAGACAACAAATAGTTAACAAATTTTTGTCATTGATTTAATAAACAAACATATCCATCACTTACGTCCATTAAGAAAAAGTAATTACCACCTTAAGGGTTGTGTGGACAGTGTGGAGGCAAATGGTGGAGGATGCTGCCTGTCTTTTATGTTAATTACGTTTATTAAAGATTTAATTAAAAATGCGCCAATCAGAGCACAGTGAAACTTGAAAGGGGGAGGATTAAGTGCAGACCACAAGAGCAGAAAAATTACATGTAGCTCTGCAGTGCTGATAAAACTTCTTGTAATTAGATTGTGGGATTTATCATTTACTTTTGGACCAAAGAAAGGAGATTATTTATGTCAAGTCATGCTTATGTAAGATTATTTTGGATGGAAAAAGAATTTCTATTAACTTTAATAAATAAAGTTTAATAATATCGAACCTTTTATATATTAACATTACCAACTAAATATTTATAAATTAACCAGTTACATTCCAGATGTGAGCTGTGTGGGATAAAAATCCTTCACAGCAATGTAAAAATATTATAGGTGTTTGGTTGTAGTTATGTCCAGGGGCAATTACATTTCACGCAAGTTAGTAATGGAATAACTTTGTTCATTAAATAATGTTAAAAAAAAAATATATATATAAAAAAAAAATATATATATATATAGTTATTTGTTCTCTCAGGTTCCCTTTAACTAATATTAGTTAGACTTTGTGCTAAGATCTGAAAACGCAATTATTGAGGAAATCGAGAAAGGGGCAAACTTTTTGATAGTAGGTCTACTGTGTAGTGTACAGTAGTAACGTTATAGCTATACTGTATAGCCCCTCCGATAAAGGGTGCAGTAGTGCAACCGAGCGTGGCTTGAAATGTATAAACTTATTCTGTGTAAATTAACGTGTGTAAAGTAAAGTTAGTCTAATTTTACAAATGCAAATACAAAGCGGTGAATTTTATACTTACACTTTGGCCTACATGTGTATGGCGGCCACTGTCGAGGACTCGTTTTGACTCCGGCGTGTCCCCAGTGTCCAGTGAATAAACGTTACCCCTTCAACAAATAATATTATGTTAATTATATTAGTTTCCTTATAGTTTTGTGAAAAAAGTACTTAAGACAATATTTAAAAGTGCTACAGTAGACAAAAAATATGAAAGATACTGCGTCAAACACCTGTCTGTGCTAAATTAAGAGGTTAGCTTAAATTACCGTAGTTAATTGCTAACTTAATGTATTTTTTTATCCATTGAAAATCTAACAGCAGCAATTAAATTCGATGTAAACTATGACAGCATTATAGGGAAGAATAAAAACAACGCTACTCCTCACCGAAATGTGCTTTCGGGTGGTTTGCTCGTATTTAAAGTGTTTTAGGGTCTTTCAATTTGAAAAGTGCCAAACGCATCTATGGTCAAAAGTTTAGGACAAGTTGGATGCTCCTAGAAAAAGGCGGTGGCGCGGTTTACCGGATGTGACGTCATCTTTGGCAATGGCATACGGAACTCAGACGCGGTAAAGATAGCAGCTTAGCAATGTCTGGTCTTGAGAAGACCGCGTCTGAATCTCTAGATCTCACCGAGGATAATAACTTAAACGAGGAACTGGGACCACATCCCGAAGACGATTATGACAGTGATCCGTTTCGATATAAGTTTTACAGGTAACACTGCATGGATTCACATTGTCTCTGAATGTTTGTCAGGCTATCTGGCTAGTGGCCATAAGTAGCCTAACGTTACTAGTTCCTCCCTATGGCTAAGGTCACATATTATAATATATTATTTATCATGTAATTTATCATATTTACTTTGTATACTTATTCAGTCCTTTACTAATATTAATTTTCTAGATCTTTGCTACTACAGTATTTATCTTTATCTGTTCGCTCCTTGTATTATTTTTCATTATTTCACTTTTATATAGGGATTTAAACTTTTTTTTTTTTTTTAAACACACACAGTAGTTGTATATTGGTGCTGGAAAACAGTCGTGGTTTTACCTTTGTCATAAATAATGAGACCTTCAAATTGTTTTGGCAAATACAGCGGTAGATACTCATTGCCTAGACTGCCATATTAATAATAATTGAATAGGGTGTCTCAGTGTAAATGGCACTCTACCTCACAGCACTCCCACTAACAGAAGTCTTCAATAACAATCCTACAATCTTATGTCTATCCTTCTTTACCCTAATTTTTTAAAAAAAATCCTCATTCTCTTCCTTTCTGCTTTCTTCTCCTTTCTGCTATATTAGATCAGCTCTTAGAATATTAAGCACTTTTCCGGTATTTAGGTAGCTAGCAATTCATTATTTTGGAGTGTCCATCAGCTGTTTTTAGAAGGCAGTAGCAAGTTTGTTACATCGTCAGCACCTTAAACAAATTTAAACATTTGTATTTAAACAAAAAAGGAATCAGATTCAATGTATGTGCTTTTGTGTAAATCTGGTTTCTATTCTTATTTAAGAACTATAAACATATAAAAAGCACTTGGAAATATACCTATAAACATTTGGAATTAAATACTTTTCTCAGCTGATAATTGTTGGTGTGAACATAAAGTAAAGATGTTTATGCTCAGAATTGTGATGCCCCAAATTACTACCATTTGTCTCTGTTTCAGGGATAGAAAGGAGTGGGCAGACTTGGAGCCTGTTCCTCAAGACGATGGACCAAACCCTGTTGTGAAGATTGCTTACTCTGAAAAGTGTAAGAATACATTGAGGTCACATTATACTATATACATTAAATAAGGTTTTTTCAACCTTGATTTGTGGAAACTGTTCTCCGCAGAACACATCAATCAATCAATCAATCAATCAATCAATCAGTGCATTAGGTTCAGGAGTATGAAAACATCTAAGTTTTACATATGATAAGCATTGTACACATCTCTTTAGTTACAGATGTATATGACTACTTCCGTGCATTGCTAAAGAATGATGAAAGAAGTGAGCGGGCATTCGCCTTGACAGCTGATGCTATTGATCTCAATGCTGCAAATTACACAGTGTGGTAAGCATGCTTTTCTTAAGAAAATGTTGGGGGTGGGAGGGGTAATGAAAGTGTTTCCTTCAGTAAATAAATTCAGTAAAAGACCAAAAAAAACACTTTTCTGTGGGAGGGGTAATGAAAGTGTTTCCTTCAGTAAATAAATTCAGTAAAAGACCAAAAAATACACTTTTCTGGTGATCTGCAGGCACTATAGACGTGTATTGCTCCAAGCCTTAGAGAAGGACCTCAAGGAGGAGATGAGCTACATAACAGCCATCATCGAAGAACAGCCCAAGAACTACCAAGTGTGGTGAGAGGGAGGGGTTTAAAATAACAAGTGGAGAGAGTCAAAAATGGCTTGCCTGAAGATCCTGAAAGATCTTCTTCTCTTCATTGCAGGCATCACAGACGTGTGGTGGTAGAGTGGTTGAATGACCCCTCAGAGGAACTAGACTTCATTGCAGACATTCTAAGTCAAGATGCTAAGAACTATCATGCATGGCAGCACAGACAGTGGGTCATTCAGGTTGGTGTCATCTGCCTAGAGCTTGTTTGTTCTAATCATGTCCGCCACCAAATGGTCACAGAACTTGCATAACATGGAAGGTGGTGTAGTTATTTGCATCATGAATTTTCAGAGCCACTCTATAATTCAGTTGATACAGCAGTCAGAATAACAGTGCTTTCATTTAGGACCATGCTGAACTTATTTTTAGGACCTGCTATCTTAACAACTGTGCAATCAAATTGGCCTTTTTGTATTTTCTACAAAATGTGTCTGCAAGGTAAAGGTAGCGATCAATAACATTTTGACAAATGCTGCCCCACAGCTGCATACCAAAAATAGGACAAGGATGGTGTTCTAGTTCTATGACCAGACAAAATCTGCTGGGCTGCTCATAATTGAATTAATGACGCAAGAATATTGTGAAATTGAATTAGTATTATTTAAATGTAGAATTTGTCAGTTTTCTTGTGCTCTGTGTAGTAAATAGAGCTGATGGGGATTGTTGTATATTTGTCAGAATCAAGTCGTCTTCAAGCCCTGAAAGTAGAACTTTTTTTGTTCAACATAAAGGAGTACAAACTCTGGGAAAATGAGCTGGAGTTTGTGGAGAAGCTTTTGGAAGAAGACGTGAGAAATAACTCTGCATGGAATCAGAGGCATTTTGTTATTTCTCACACAACAGGCTATTCCAGTCCAGCTATACTTGACAGAGAAGTAAAGTAGGTACATTCACAAAAAATCTGGCAATATGTAGAATTCAAATGGCTGCACAAAAGTCCATGTAGTTCCCAATAAAAATAAATACATTTTAACCAATAATTCTTTACAATTGTAAAGGGGCTGCATTTAGGTGAATTTGTGAATTATATAAACTTTAATGTTTTTTGTTTTTTTTGTTTTTTTATAAAAGGTATTGTCTCACTCAGATCCGGAAGGCGCCCCACAATGAAAGTGCATGGAACTATTTAAAAGGGTAACTTATCAAGTGGTGATGGTAAAATAGCACAAATTGTGTTTATGTAAATATAAAACAATCTGAATGTAACAAAGACACATTTAGAAATAAGGAGGTTTGATTAACTTTTTTGGACGTGTGTTTTCCCTGTACGTAAACTTACATAAAATTTGGAGAGGTAACTGACAATAAAACTGTATTTGATGATTACACTTTATTGATTAGTCAGAGTAAATCCAGATGTTAGAGGGCAAGGGCAATAAAGTTTTTATTTTTTATGCATACATACAACACAAAATATATAGAAGCAATATATAATACAGCTGCAGTGAATAACTAGTAGGCCTAGCATGGGTGGATTTAGTAGCATAGTAGAATTGTCAGGGTATACTGAAGACATCACTCTTCTATTTCATTTCTCTCAGGATCCTGCAGGATCAGGGCCTGTCTTCCCAGCCAGGACTTCTGGACCAGGTCCTGGAGCTGAAGGAGACCCACTGCTCACCTTATTTGTTAGCATTTCTTGTCGATAGCTATGAGGATGCATTGGAGATCGACAACAACAAAGAAATGCTAAACAAGGCCCTGGAGGTGAGTGCTTTAGTAAATGGAGTGCCGTCCGGTTTACTTGTGATAAAAGTCTACAGTGCCATCATAACTTCCACCATCAGCAATGAAGAGTGAAAGTTGCATGGAGTGGGGGGTATTGTGTATCAGGAAAAAGTGTTGTTGGTATGGTAACAGACAATGCTCCCTCTGAAACGAAGCCCTGCTGAAAATCTAGAAATAAGTTGCATGTCATGAACCAACTGTCCGCTGTGTCTGCCACAGTATGCTATGCAGCTTTAAAAGACAAACCTTAAAAGGATGCCATTATTCTTAATTTAAAGATCCACTCCTTGATTGCTTTTTCACATCCAGATCCTCCACAGAAGTGCAGGTGGTTGTAAAGGGGGGAGGGGGTGGGTATATTTAAAAAAAAAAAAAAAAAAAATTAATTTGAACACGGGTTTCAACCACAAGGATAATTCTTGACACAAATTGAGGAGTGTCCCTTCATCCTCTACATTTTCTTTTTTCTCACTAAGATTTGCCACCTCCTGGCCCAAGAGAAGGACACCATTCGACGAGAGTACTGGCTGTTTGTTGCTCGTTCCCTAGAGAGCAAATATGGACTCGGTGCCGCCTCGGGCGAACCCGTGGCTGATGGCCCGGAACCAGGCTCAGCCCTGGCACCTGAGCCACAGGAAGAGGACATGAGCTAGACTGCCCCAAGGAGACGAACATTGCATCCACTCATGCTAATATTCTGTATTAACTGTTCCACTTGGCATAACCCATGAAGAGATTGTCTTATGCCTCAATCTCATTTGTCCATTTGTCCAAACTAAATATTGGAGCCTGTGTTCAGTAAAGAAAACGGTCGGTCAATAACTGAAGTATATTGGTGCAGACAAACTAGTTTTGTATACACAAACTAGTACACCAATGAGGCAAAACATTATGTACACATGGGTGTTCATATTGGGTTAGCATGGGCACGCTGACCGGTATGTGGCTACGCAGCAGTGTTTTTGTGACACATTCCGTTTTCTATGACTTGTGCCACAGTATCCCTGTCGGTCTGTTGCCCTTGCGCATTGCTGAGCCTTGGGTGCCTCTTGCTTACCATGTAATATATCCCAGACCTTGACATGAGCCGTTGTTACAAGAAAATCAATGTTATTTGCTTAATCTATAAGTGTACATAATGTTTTGGCTCATCTGTGTATAAATGTGTCAAAGAAACATTATGTACCAACATACCTGTACATATTCCTTATCTCATACACAGAATGGCGAACAGTCATGCCAGTTTGCTAGCATCTTAATATTTGTTACTGAGTGGCTATCATTTAGTTATACAGTAGCTGATATTTCAAGACTAAAGAAGTTATACTATCTGATTTCCTTGCCTGTCCCTAAACCTTGAGTGTTGACTTGATTGTGAATGCATTTACATGCACACTAAATATCGCTTTTAATTTCCAGGATTTCTGACATTTGTTTTTGAGTTGCCATATGTAAACACAATTTATCATTTTATACTGAAGTTATTAAATGCATACTCGTGTAGCAGGCCTAAAGATAAGCGATCTTTCTTAACTCATTTACTATAGGGATATGCAATGTGAGGTGCATTTATAACAATAATTTGAATTTTCCAATATTTACAACCCACACAAATATATATTTATATATATTTATAATTTATATAAATATATATAATTAATGTAACCGTTAATAGTAGTGTTTTGTGTGCATATTATGTAAACACTAATTTTTTTTCCAAAGATAAAGGTTTTTTTTTTTTCCTGCCATTGGTTGGATAACACCAAATACAGGAGGTCTTTCCGAGGCAAGCCAAGCATGCGGAAAATAACTATCTCTAGGGTTTGCTAAAGTAAAGTACATTCAAATTTGTTGGCGTGATTACTTTTTCTTTTGGCTTTTTTTTTTTTTTTTTAATTATACCCAACCTACATTTGTTTGCAGCGTATTGGGAATGAAAGCATGTAGGGTACAAGCATGGCACAGCTGCAATATTCATGATTACAATTTTGAAAAAAGAGCCCCATCCATCCTCCCACCCACCCGGCGTGATTACCCTTTTTCCAGCTATGAGATAGCCAGGAGTTATTATTTTGCTCTCTGATCTGTGGAGCCAGGTGTCGGGAGGGAGGGGACAAAGAACACACCAACACTCCCAGACAAGTAGACCATGCAATGACTTGCAACCCCACGCTTCAGGCTGGCTTTGAGCATTATGTTGCGTCATGAGATGCAGGTGTTATTCCAACATAGCAACACGCATTTCTCTGTATCCAACCCTAGCAAGTGGATAACATAAACATGATGTTAATAAAGACACAACATGGCTACTAGAGAAAATCTGCGAAGTAATCATTTTTAGGACTTTTCTATTTCCGGTTTGTAACATTCGTTTGCATAAAAAGAACGTTCATCTATGTTGCCAAGACTTGGGAAAGACGCCGCTGGCCTTGACACAACAGCATAAAAGATTAATGTATAATATTTTTTGTACAAACCCACTATAATATGTAGGCTATTACCTCTCTTATCCTACACTTTCACTTTCCTATGATTTCATTTCGGTTGAATTCACGCCATTTAAATTTGACTGGACGAATGAATATGGAACAATTTCGCAGAATAAGAACTACCGGATTAGACAACAAGTTAATTTAACAATAAAAAAAATCAACTACCTGCTGCATCACTTCAGTGAAAAAAATTGTGACCCCTGCTGGACATCCGTGAAATACTCAACTGCGTCCCCTGGTGGTTACATAGAGATAAAACACATGTGCCTACACCACCCGGTGAGGCTGTCCCATTTCGGTTGTGCGCTAAGATAAAGAATAGTACTAATACTAGGTGTAGGTTATTAGTAACAATAATATAGACATATTTAAAATACGTATATAAATTAGTAAAAAAAAAACAATTTTCACTAGGCTATTTATTCTGAGCATGCATTCTGGTGTTCGTAGTCTGCATGGGACGTGGCGAAAAGAAATATCTTGTGAAAGATCTTGTGTTTTCATGAAATCGGGGTCTTTTGGGGAAATATTTTACTATTAAGCTTTTATAAAACGTATAGCCTATATGGACAATTTTATTGTGAAGGTTATTTGTTACATTTCTTGCTGATATTAAAATAGGCTACCGATTAGACATAATGACGCTACATTAACTTTTACTTTTAAACTTGAACAGTGCTTTTTGTTATAACAGAGTCGTTTAGTGTCCATTGGGAATAACAGGGTGCAGTTCAATACTAAAATCACCTGAAATGTTGCCAGTGAGGTCATTTTCCATACCGTTAAACCCGTTGGAGTAGAATATGTTCCATTAGACAGCAAACGTGTAGCCACACGTATGATATTCAGAACCATGGACAGCGCATATCTGCTGCTGCGTAATTCAGTTTTTTTCTCTCACGTGTTTATTGTTTGCAAGAGGCATTCAAAGCAGGCAACGGTGCTTGTGGGTTAGGCTATTGGTCCATAACAGCTCTCGTTACAGTATCTCGTGCTTGAATAGGCGACCCCACCTCCTGCCGAAGAATAGTCCAACCTGGCCACTCGGAGGACTACACCCAGAAAACTTTTGGTGTCTGGGTCTAAAGCTTTTGACAGCCCGTTCTGGGCCAGTAAAGTGGACGACTACCCGATTAGTCGATTATGGATTATCTTTAGAAAACCCTTGCCGACATTAAATATTAATAGCTTCCTGGAACAGTGCTGCTATGCGAAGCTCGGATCGCCGATTTTGAAGCAGCAGTCGCCGGCCTAGAATGTCCCCGTCGTGTGCCAGGGCTTCCAGAGGGTACGAGGAGGACAAAGGAGGATGAAGAAGGGGCGAGAGGACTCGTGCGCGCAGGCAGAGGCGGAATATAATGAAGTTGAGCGGGAAAGGACTGTGCACCGTCTTCTCCAGCACGCTCCTCTTCGTGTGCGCTGTGAGCGAAGTTGTGGTAGGATTCCAATGCGTCTCTCTGGGTTCCGCGGTCAGGGCGCACTTCCACCTGGGTGCCGCGGCGGGGGCGTTCTACTCCGGGATCCTGGTGGGCTTCGGCCAGGTGCTGCTGGGCTTGGCGGTGCTCTGCTGCGCCGACAAGCCTGGTTGTCGGAATTTCTTCCTGGTTGGCGTCGTGGTGTTCCTGCTAGGAGTTCTCACAGCCTTCTCCGGGGCGGTCATAGACGGAGACACGGTGTCTCTGGTGGAGAGGAAATATTCCCACTACTGCCTGCACTCCACTGGGATCTCTGGGATTATAAACCCCGCTTGCGAGCAGCTGAGGGACTACCAGAGAAGTCTGGTGGTCTCCACAGTGCTCAGCACGCTGGAGTGCCTCCTGGGTCTCGTGAACCTGGTGGTCGTAAAGAGGTATAAAACGGCACAGTTTTACCGGAGCAGGCGAGCGCAAAGGCAGAGCTCCGGAGCGATCCTCTTCAGCGAGGAGAGGGACTTTTCCTCGGCTGACTTCCAGCCGGTTTCTTACATCAACCTGGGGGGTTTTAACGTGCTGGACGAGACGGGGGCGGAGGTGCGGTGCGGGGGGCACCCCTCGATCGAGCTCCCGGGTTACTCGCCCACGGATCCGGATCTTAATCTTTGCTATCCGTTTTCGTATCCGATTCCCAGTGAACTCCCGCCCGCGTATGAGGACATTTTTCCCAGTGAGGCATGCAACATCTAGCTCCCCAGCAGTATTTTATATCCTGCTGTGACAATCACTGACTTTGAGCTTAAAGAATTCAACCCGAAACCAGTAAGTTAAACAAGTGGACAGTGATGGTGAATTTAACTGAGCTGGTTATATTCCGTGATATCTATTTTCGTATAGCCTATATCATCTGCCTGATTTATTGTAGCTCGCCCACCAGATTAATGTAAATTAACAAATTACAGTAATAGAGGCCCATCGACAGGCATTACATCTAAAAAGGCAAGATCAAGGCCCAGGAACGCTACAGACAAGCTTGCTTAGACTTTGTGTTCTGAATGTTTGCTGTTAACATTTTTACATGTGAATAAAGGTGTAGCCTATTTAATCTTATTTAATGGCATCCAACTACTACCATAGCGAATGGACATCCAAATCATGTCATTTTGTCTGTAGGTTAAACCAACTGTTGTTGTTGCTGCAATTTTGTTGCAATAACATGTTCACAGCAAAGGTGGCAAAAAACTATTAGACGTCAGGTCAGGCACACCAGTGCTTCATGTAGAAATTACAACCACAAGTTCGTTTTGTCATAAAAAATTAACCTATAGCAAATCCATACCTTTACAATACTTTTTTGTTTATTTCAACTATGGAAGCCCATTTCTGCCAATGTGATGAAAAAAGAGAAACTTTCTCAAAATAATGACTTAGTATCCCAAAATAATGACTTAGTAGGCCTATCTCAAAATAATGAGAAACTTAACACCAAACTTTCAAATTCTTTTGAGATTCTAACTCATTATTTTGAGGTACTAACTCTAAATATGGGTCACTAAGCAACCAGGTGTGGGAGGGACATGCGCTGAACAAGATATATTTTTGCAGTGCTGGTTTCAACAACAAAGGGTATTCCAGACACAAATCCAGTCATTTAAACATTTTGGAAAATTTCATCAATCCATTCATAATCCATTTGACAGTTGATCAAATGTAGCAGAAATATCAGAGACTCTTTAATGTAGGTACTCCCAAATGGGCCCATGCTGGCTTGTGATGTAGGCCAAAAGGGGCCTTACACTGTTTAAAGATCAGCCTTGAGTGAGTTAACTTGACCAGGTTACTGTGTCCGACATGTAATGTCTTCCACCGGTGGGTTGGGTTTTCTAGGGAAATTAAGAACTTTTCAAAGTCAACATTATTTCACCAACATGGTTTTCTTGGATCTGGGATCTTTACTGAGGTGTCATAGTAGGTGTAGCTCATAACATGAATTATAGGTCCATTTCATTTAGGTATGCCAGTGCACCAGCATTGAGAATGTATTGGCTGCTTTACTAGTTTTGTCTACACTGAGGCACTAACTAAATAGAACAGAACCAAAATTAACATTATGAGACACCCATGTTTACCCTAGCAGGACTCTGGGAAAAGGGTCCATTAAAAGATATTAGATGGTGGCCTATTGTTCACAGTGCTTTGACAGTAAGTTTGTGATTAGTCTGATTACCTTTTCACATAATCTGTCCACCTATGTGTGGCAAAAACAGGTAGTGGTTAGGGTGGCTGACTCTCTAATGTACCTGGTCCACAAGCATCCTTGAGCAAAAAAAAAAGCGTCTGCTAAATGAGCTATAAATAAACGAAAAAACATTTTTTTGACTTGAAGGGGGTCCTGAAAGATTCCCATCACTGAAATCCAATAA
>JAOEHI010013266.1:0-31374 GCA_025447815.1 Percopsis transmontana
GTGTCTACACCAAAGTCTGCAACTACAACTCCTGGATCCAGAGCACCATGACCTCCAACTGAACCAGCTGTACTGGGAGTGGGCTCTGACCGCTGAATGAAATAAAACATCTTTCACTGCTAACTGGGTTTCCTGCCTGTCCTTGCCTGAAAATGTGTCATTGCCTAAACATTTGTAAACCTGGTCAAATGAAATAGCAATATCAAAACTATCTGTATGCATGCAAAAAGTGATTTTGCAGGCATCTTGTGGAATAGCAATAATAAAATTCATCAATCATATACACTTATCCTATAGATAATATAATCAAACTTACTCTCCGGGAGACGTACTATAAAAACATAGAAATGACATTTACCACTTTATTATAACGATACAAACAATCAATAGGCATACACAAAAAGGAAATATGTATAGAAACAACTTTAATGTCAAAGACCAGAGGTTTTCAAAGTGGGAGGTAGCCTCCCCAAGGGGCTCCAAACAGTTTCAGGGGAGGCTCAGTGAATGGAAGTGATAAATTGGTTATTAAACGGACATCACATAAAATAGCCTAAATGTGTGTGATTTGGTTAAAGAGATAGTTCAGAGATAGTCGTTTTTGGTGAATTTTACTGTTTTTCCCCACTGTCCCAGAGTCAGAAACTAATAAATGCCTTTTAGGACAGACCTTTTTTTTTCATGTATTTGGTGTAGTCTTAAGTTATGTCAAGCAGTAATATCAGGCTGTCTTGGCTCAACTGTCGAGTGTCTGTGGGATCAAATAACATAATCACGATCCCATAGGCACCCAGGAATTGAGTGAAACAAAGCAAGTAAACAGTAAACTGGGGGGGGGGGGGTGTCAGCTTTTTCCAAGTTTTGATGGGAGGCCCACAGTCTCAGACTTTGAAAAGCCCTTTTATAGAGAAACCAATTGATATAAAAAAAAAATATATACAAGATTTACATAATTCCATCTTAGTTAAAAGTAAAAGGCAGTATGATGTGACAGGAAGACAGTTATTCAAAATCAAGTCATTCATATATGTTTGTATTCATCATGTACTGTTTCATTATTGTACTGTATGTAATATTTGTCAAATATATAATTTAGCACTATTAGAATCCAGGTATCAAGTGTGAACTTCATTTATTGATTTTACAGTATTGTTTTGAAAGTGTTCGTGCATCATTTGCACAAAATAAAATAAAGGGCCTACATATCTCTGATAAAAAAGGATTCTATGACACTTAAAATTAGTTATTAGTGTTCTAAAAGATAAATAAACCCCAATATTTACCACAAGCAAACCAGTGTTATTAAAAAACCTAAGTTAAAAACGAATTACTAGGGAGATTTTAAAATGCCAATTTGCAATTACAATGAGGTCATTTAGCAGACGCTTTTTATCCAAAGCGACTTACAATTGCATGCTGCTATTACATGGAGCAGATAGGGGTTAGGCATCTTGCTCAAGGATGCTTACAGGTAGGTCTGTAACTCTGGGGCTCTAACCCACAACCTTCCGGCTGGGAGTCCAAAACCCAGACCACTAGACTATCCTGCCTGTCCTAATCATGTCTGTCCTAACCAAAATGTCTTGTGATGTCTTTACACTGTAATGTATCAAGGCTTCTATTTTGCAATCATCTCTTGTTTGTTGTGTGGAACCCTTGCTTGTTGTGTGGAAGCCTTGCTTTACGCGTCTAAATTAGGGTAAACCCATCAGGTATGTGGTAATAACATCTGTTGCATGGCTCATCCCTATCCCCACATTAGAATATTTACTGACAAATGCAGTAGATCGGCTGACTCTTGGCTAAATTAGGTCACATTTCATAAAACAAGAATCAGTTTAGTTTTCACCAATTAAAAAAACAAAAACATCTGGCTGGAGAAACTTGTATACAAGTTGTCAAGAAAAGGGGCTGATTTATATTGGTCATGTGATCTCAACAGAATGTATTACAATTGTCCTCTGGCATGTTGCAAATAATGCTGGTAAAGGTCTGAAATGGCAGAATACGCACTACCACACAAAGCACATTTGATGGCCTCAGAGGAGCCTTCACATGCGTTTGAGCCAAGGGCAGCGGGAATAACCTGCCTATTAATTATAGGCTTTCCAAGGACATTTTCTTCAGGAATGTTTTTTTTCTCTTTGCACAAACGTGTGCTACTGGGCTGTTTGTCAGATCTGGGTTCAGCTGGAACTGCGTTTCCACGTTTTGAAAAGAGACCACCATTAAGGTCACCATTCATTTTGCCAGTTTGAGAACGGCAGACATTGTGAAGCCTAAGTTCAGACTTTGTTGTTAAATTGTGGTTTGTGGGAAGGCTGATGACTTTCCTGATAGAGTGTGTATTATCGTCAACTGCCAATTTATTTCCAGACTTCTTTTGTGTGTCCTGCAGTGAGGAATGGCAACGTTGGTGGCTGAACAGGATATCAAGCGTCCTAAAGCTGGCATTGCACTGCTCACATTGATAAGGCAGGGGAGCTTTTTTGGGTCTCACATGAACCCAGTGAAATTCTGGATGCTCAGCCATGTGCCTTTTGTAGGCCCCTACAAAACGAAAACCTTGACCGCATTGAGGGCACGTAAAACGGCCCCTTTTCTGTCTGTGGATCCTCTGATGATGCCACAATTTATTCCAGTTTTCAAGTGTCTTGCCACAAAAGCTACAGGGGTAACTTTGACCACGGGGATGGCTGAGCATGTGGGCTCGGAGTCGGCCCATGTGTCTGAAAAGCCGCCCACAGCTTGGGCATAAATATTTCCTGGGGTCAGATCGGTTATCCAACTTGTTTAGCTTTGACACAAGGTGAGACAGATTTTGAGAGGGTGTACTGGTTGACTGGAAAGGCTTCTTTGAGCTGGTCTCTTTTTGCTTTTGTAAAGACAGTGGACTACTCTTGCTCATCACGCCTGAGAAACGGGAAAATGAAATCTGCCCCGATTCATTTGTCACTTCATTCTTAACAGAACAGGACGTGTGGCTTTCTCCGCTGGTTCTTTTGCAGAAACTGCGATGTGCATTAAAGTCTGAGAGAATAGCAAAAATCTTGTCACAGAATAAACAGCGGTAAAACTTTGAACCAGTGTGGGCTTTAAAATGGTGGGTAAACTCTTTCAGGTGAAAAAATGTTTTACTGCATATATGGCATGTGTAAGATAATGAGGCCCTTGCTTGCTTTCTTTTAGCCAACAGGGCATCTTGTTTTCCATCTAGCAAACAGTAGTGGTCTCGGGCATTTTTATGATCCGTAAAGGATTTTCCACAGACAGTACAACTGTAGCACTTCACACTCCAGTGGGTCAACTCGTGAATATAAACCGCATAGGACTGACCAAAGCCTTGCCCACATATATTACACTTGAATGGCTTCTCGCCAGTGTGGACTCGCATGTGTCGCACAAGTGCAGAGCGAAAGCGGAAGATTTTCCCACAGTACTTGCACTTTAGTTCGCCGGCTTGCTTCTCGGAAGCAACCGACGCCTCCTTCTTGGCATCACGTGACTGCGCATTCGTACGTTGTCTGCTGTGCGTCTTGACATGAAGATTTAAGTTGGAGCTTTTGTGAAAACATTTGCCACATTCCTCACATTTGTATGGCCTTTCACCTGTATGAGTACGGTGATGGATAATATAATGGGAATAAAATTTAAACAACTTGCCACAGTCCTTACATTTAACTTTCCCCCTTCTTCTACGGGGGATGCCATTTGGATAGGCACCTGGTTCACCGTTATCCTTCAGCACCTGCCCATCACATTCCTGCATTGGAGGTTCAAGCAGCTCTCCCTGTAATGTAACAGTTTGTTTCCTTGTGCGTCTGCGCAGTCCAAAAACGCTTCGGCACGATTTTCTACACACGGTTGAGGTATTGTATGTCCTAGAATTTATGTGCAGTTCATCAGTAGTAGTAGTAAAATGTGCAATTTCAGTCTCACAGTTCTCACTAGTGCTTGAATGCTCAGATTTAATAATAGTGTTAGGATTATGCTGCGATGATACATTTGACTCCGATATGGAAAAGTCATCCAGCTCTATCTCAATACCCTCAGCTTTAACATTTACTGGAATCTCCATTTTATGAGATTGTGTGTGTCTTGGAGAGTTTACGATTTCAGTTTTAGGGTCATCTAGAACATTTGAAGAATCAATACTGCTCTGTAATTTGAATTCATCATAGCCATTCATGTACAGTGCCTCCTCTGTTTGCGGGTCCACCAAGCTGGAGTGACACGCCGACGTCTCCATTTCTGAAGCAGACCCAGCGGTCATCTTGGGAGGCAATGTTCTCCGTTGAAACGCCTTCCTCCCCCGTTTTCTGCGCCGTGGCTTTCTTGATCTAGACTGAGTGACGTTAGATTCTTCCATGTGATTTACATCAACCTTCTGTTTTCCCCGCTCATCTACCTCTGGTATCTGTCCAGGGTATGCGTCGGTGCCTGACGCCAGCTCTTCTTTACCAGCACATCCAGGCCCTTGAGCAGGTGTTTGCCGATTAGACGACCGAGGCCTTCCTCTCTTAAGGCCTTTACCATTGGAACTCTTCTTATTTCCCGTGGCAGCAGGGTCACTTTGCTCAGGGACCAATTGTCCTTCTGAAAGGGGGTTTATGTTCACTGGGATCACCGGGGTCACTGGGTCCATCCTACTTCTTAGTCGCTGTGCAGGACCGATATCTCGTTCAACGTCAAGGTTAGCAAAAGGGTCAGGTGTCTCTTCTTTGGGAACCGGATTTAATACTTTTCTAGGTCGGCCTCTCTTTTTCGGGTGCACTGGAATACTCTCAACTGGTTTTTCATCACATGCAGAACTGTCAGCTTGGTTTTTCTTCACAGGGATCATTTTCTTCTTAGGAGGTCGGCCCCGTTTTCTGCGGACAGCCACAGGCTGACCCGGAACATCTGTGGCAGAGGCCAGTGGATTCCTCTGTGCATGTAAAGACTCCGTTTCCATTGTTTCTGCCGACTTTGAGCGTTCACTGTGTTGCCAACTAACTTCACCTACTGTTAGAGAATTACTGAGCCCATCAGCTTCCAGGCATTCCAATAAAGCGTCCGGTGAGTGTTGGTCTGTGTCTTTTACTCCTTGATGCTCTGACAGTTTAGAGGGCAGGTCATAATTGCAGTCTTCCTCTTGGCAAATATGCTTTTCTGCCATCTGTAAAAGAAAATATAGAATGGATTTATCTGTGTGCCCTTTATGACGCACAAGTAAAAACAAAATTAACAAAAGTCCAGAAGCCGCAGTTGAATTGAGTTGAGTCAATGTCCCTTAATTATCTCATGCCAGAACGCAACAGGGCTTGATGCGATCCCCCATCCAATGAGATCTTCAAAACAACATGGAAGTGGTAAAGCAAACAGCACGATACAGCCATAATGCATGCAGAAAAATAGGCAGGAAAAAAAGAAATGTAAATAAAATATTATAACAGACCATGGAGTGATTTGAAAAGGCAATTAATGAACAAATGAGCAGCACCAGGAGACACATGAACAGCCATGTTTAGGGTTAATGTGGAAAATAACGGTAATGACCTTCATTCATGTGATCAGATTTCTTTGTGTTTAAATGACAGCAATAGCCATGTGTTCATCATCTCAATGTCCACATGGTAGATCTGCAAACTCTCAATGTGGCAATAGCGCGCTACGAAAGACAACACAGACTTTGCAGTGACCATCTTTCTAGCTAGCTACCTGTTTGCCATCCACGGGGGCATGAAAAGGAGCGAGAGGGTCACATGGCAGAGAAGTTAACTCAGAGGGTGATAGTGCATTTTGCTCACTGTTGCCTCTGCTGAAAGATATTTTACTCCCCATATCAGCAGTCTGTGAAATAAACAAGTGAATAAAAAAAAGGGGGTTGCAACTCACAAAAGCCATTTATTCTTCCCCATAGCACATTATAGTGTAACCGATGGTCACAAAACCGGTTTTAGTACTGCAATTATTCTTACGACTCCCTATGAACGTGTCCGATGTACCACTTCTTGTCACGTCCAAGTAAAAATTTGTTGCCGGGTTTGGCATTAGGATGGCCCGTACATTTGTAATTACAGCAGGGTAATCTACAAGAAAACATTATGCAAGATTTGACTAGTCTTGCCATCTTGCATGTTTGAAAGTATCCAGTGAGAAATCTTAATCTCCATTTGCATTTCCAGACAAATTCAGAAATTTTATCAATATAAGATGCAAGCACAATTACTAACGATGCATGCTAACCCAGAGCTAAATCGAAGCTCAGTTTTCTTAAGTCTAAATTGCAATGGAACCATATGACAATAATACTTGCAGTAATCGTTATTACTCACCAAACATGATGCCTAATGGTAAAAAAGTAACGACAGCGCGCTTCGCTCTAGGCACTAAACGGTCACTAGAACTATTACTACTACTACTACTATTATTATTATTGTTGTTACTACTACTCTAGCTAGCATGTGCTAGCACTCATACAATTTAACATACGTTGCGCAAGTTTTATAAACGTCGTTTAGAAACGTTCTATTTTAGTTCCATTTTTTTTATTTTATCTTGGACACCAGCAGTTTGCAAGTCAAAAGCGATGCACAAAGGAACCCGATAAAGCAACCAACCTCGAGTCGCATAAAGCGACTCCGTCGACAGCCCTGGTGTACGTCATCATAAGGCGACACCACTGGCACAATACTTCTTCGGATTTAATAGGGATTTACTTTCAGATTGTCGCCACCAGCTGTTATATTATTGCATAGCAACTCATAGCAAACGTTGCATACATTGCATACACCAAATACATACATTTGGTGAATAATAGTTGATTGCTGAGGGCAAGTGGGTCCTGTTGGGTGTTTGCAGATACATGTTATAAAGAAGAAACAGAGCACTTCAAGAATCCTTAATAAAACTCTATGGGAGAACGCCGTAACGCCAAAGATGGCTGTTGTGTGCACATATTCCGCCCCTCCTCCCAAAAAGCCAATCGTCTGCCTTATAGCGGTCACCCGGGAAACATATTAAGCCAATCGCTTGGTTGCACTGACTTTGCGCATGAGTAGTATAAGTATACATTGCCCTAAGCAACTGCCCGCGGGCACATAAGAAAGCTGTTTCTAGTAATACGGACAAAGCAAAGTTAAATGATCTACAAAATGCTTTAGACAAAAAATTGAAATGAAAGCTAAAGGTGCATTTATTCACTCCACGAAACAGTGGCTCGAAAAGAGAGGCAAGGTTAATCTTATCAGAAAATGATGGTCTTATAAATAAAGATATTAATCAAATATCAACCTTTATAACTTCTATAACTTCTATAAAAATCCTTATACTTATGATAATAGGCTAACTCTCTTTATACTTTAAAACGCAAATATCCCATTGACATCTCACCAATGGAATATAATGCTTTACAATTAGGCCTACCTGCTGCGTTTACATGGAGATGGTAGGGGTTGGGCATCTTGCTCCCTGCAATGAGGTGCTCTCTAAATACTGCCCCAATGTTTAAATTTTTTTTTTTTTTTTTTGTGAAATAGAAAATGAAAATATAAAACTTTTTTATTTTTTTTTTTGATTTACATATTCACTATGGTACTTGGATAGCAGCCCACACTGTAGTCCTGCATTTGCCTGCTGTATGGTATTACACTGTTACGTTGTTTTTCTCCTCGTGGCCAGACTTTCCTATACAGCCTGGGTGTTTTCTTATTACCTGCACTGTGGCGTTCAGTTCAGTGGGATCTAATCTCCTTGTTGTTCTCACTTATTTTTCTATTTGATACAAGCAAAATCTTGTTTTACATAAGGACCATTTGTTTCCTAATCTCGCCTCGCCCACCACTGATTTGAAGCCAGATAAAAGCCTTAACCTCTGCTTTACTGATGGGTATATTTAATTCAAAATTTAATAATTTGATTAACTTAGATCATGAATTGGCATTATCTTAAGGTAATAACGTACAAAATGATGGTAGTTATCTGAACCCAGTCAGTTTATATATAGTATTTATATATAATATTGTGTACACAGGATATCATCACCAAATGGGCCATTTCAAAGTTTCACATTGTAGCAATGCATTTATGAACACTAAATCTCAAAGTATATTTGGACATTACAAAAAGCCAAAATCTGACAATTACAATTTTAACTCTAAAATGTTTTATTTTACTTGAGAGATCTTGAAAATCGAACAAAGCTGGCAAGAACACAGGCATTGTGGTTAATTCTTAAAAGCTTTGCAATTTCAAAATAAAAGTATATTTAGAAAATATTTACAAAATCTCAAACTGCCCAGAATACAACATCTCATAATGCAATCCCAATGTGTAAAACATGCACATATAGTAAGTTTATCTATCTTAGGCAGACAAGGTTTTCCCAACAAATTACAAACATTTTTTAAATTGTGTCACCTTTATTTAAGTATTTCTGGTGAAACTGTACATAACTAAAAAATACACAAAAAATGGTTTGGGTAAAACTTTTATTTCAGGTGACGTGACGAGACTAAGCTATATATGTGACAAAAATTCAGTTCGGGGTTGTTTGGTCCAATCATCGTCAGTGACACTAGAATTGTTCTAAGGAGCCGAAGGATTCTGGCACCAAAAGTTCCACAGCTGCTCCATCGACACGGGTAGCCCGTCCTATCAGTGTGGAAAAAAAGGACAAGACCTGAACCTACTTGACCTACCATCACAATTCACAGAACACAGAACTCTCCAGTTTGATGAGGGATGATACAGAGAAGATAGTTTTTTTTTTTAAACTACTAACGATATGCAACTGGATATGACAAAGAATACAAAAAAAAACAAAATTAACTAAAGTGTGCCAAATTTAAAATTAAAAAAAAAAAGTCTGCCAACATGAGAAAAATAAATATTTCATAATTACAATTCTGTGACAGCTGGCAACAATGAAATAAAGTATATGAGGCCATGTTGGGAAGCACTGTGGGCACAGTACCTTGTGACAGACACTGATAGACATTTTCCATTAAGCCAGGAAGTCACCATTTTTATGTGTCCAGTACATATGAGAAAAGGTCAATAATTTGTAATGCACACACACAACATTATATGTTACCTTTTAGTTATTTAGCTTTAATCCAAAGCAACAATAGAGTAGGGATGCTCTTTGGGATTGTCATGTCTCAGAGGGGAGGAGGGGGGGGGGAAGTTAGGTGGTCGAAAGCCTCAGAAGATTTTGTTGAGAAGCTTTAGTTTCCACTATGTAACAGTCATCACTGGAATCCATTTCTCTGTTCCAACTTAAAAGCTTTCCCCCTAGCCCTCCATCCACCTTAACAGGCATGTCCTTCACATTCGATTCTGGGATCCCAGGTTTATTGTTACCATTTATCTTAGGTCTGAGTTGAACTTTTTTTGTACTTGTTCCTATTCGTTTCTGTTGTCGTTGCATTTCCACAAACTCCCGCGCTTTGATACACTTGTGTTTTTGAAGCAACAGAGCAGTAGCAAACACGATATGACAAACTCCACACGTTAAGTCGTTTGAAGAGCCGGAGGTGGAGGTCGCGAAGATCTGCGGAGGATTTTTCGGCATCTTTGTAAGGGCGTTTACAGGCGGTTTCATTGGCAGAGCCTTGGAGGGTTTGACCGCAAGTGTTGGACTCCCTTTGAATTTAGCTGGCCCTGGACTTTTGTTTGTATTAGCCTTGTCGGTCTTCCTCTTTGAGGTCGGTCTAGCAGTGACGAGTTTGTATTTTTGCAAAAAGCCCGGCGAGTTACACTCATGCAATGCAGGCACAGACTTGCTCGAGAGGAGAAGTCCACAGCCTATACAGCCAAAGATTTGATCTTTAGCATGAGTACTGTGGTGCAACACGAGACTGCTTTTAGTTGTAAAGGTCTGCTTACATTTACCACAACTGTATGGCTTATTCTTTTCAAACTGGCGTTGGGCTTTCACCAACACCACTGGCTGATAAAGGGTCCAGAGATCTACTGTTGGTGCCGATGACCCGGTCAACAAACTTGGAACTTGTAATGCTGGAAAATCTGATTTACGAACTGAAGTTACTTGTGAATTAGAGGAAGGCAGCAAAGGCATTTGCGAAATCTGAGCAGACTGTAAAGGTACTTGTGATTTAGACTTAAGGGTGAATGAAGGTTCTTGCAGAGTGCTTAATCGAGGCATTATCAAGAGACCTTGTTCTGCAGATCTGCGCTTTATTAAGGTTTGGAGATTAGGCATTTTATCTCCCGATTTATGGGACAGGCTGTGTTCCAGCATGCTTTTGTACTCTGGAAACTCGGCTCCACAAGAGCAGATGTAGCTTGCAGCAGGGCATGAGTGTTTTTCGTATGACATTTTGTCTGGAAACGTTTGCTCACAGCTGAAGCAAATTTCAAAGTAGTTCTCCATGAAATCGTGTACCATCTGTGCATTCCCACAAAGGAGATTGTTTAATGTCTCTCGTTGCATGATTAGGCCAGTCCGTGCTGTCTTCGCGGGATCGGGCCCTTCGGGATCGCTTTGGAGTGAGATGGAGAGACATTTTAGAAGGCAGTCACAAGCTCACCAAGGTGCAATAACAGTCAACTAGCAGGTTAAACTGTTGGCTTACAAGATCAAGCTTCCTCAGAATAAAGACAAGCACAAGATACCATCTTAAGGTTGTGTTAAGATAGTTGATGCTTAGAATAAACCACGTACCGCTAGGCTTAACTTGTCTGTCATGTACAAAGCAATGCGACTGTGAATGTAACGTTAGCTACCCAAGCATAAGTCTGAACGACAACAATAACATGTGGCCAACAAATATGAAAACTAACCAAATGGCAGTAAACATGCAAATGGCAAAATTGATCTCACCGGCAGAAGAGCAACAAATGGCTTTAAACCAAAGTGGCCTCTTTGTCGCTTGCCACTGTACGAGTCTGTAGTATCCTAGATAGCCTAGCTTGTAGCTAAATCACAGTAGCGCTGCTAACAACACGTTTAGCTACGCCAGCGGATGAACAAACGATAACAATTGTACACCGCTGCTCTATAAGGTCCTTCTTGGGAAGAAGCAGCCAGTAACCAAGGAAATAACCAGCCGAGGTTAATCGTGAGAATTTGACAGTTTGCTAACGCTAGCCGATGAGGCCCGGCTCTTCTTCTACGCTACACTTGCCGGCTCCCGCCTTTACATCTACTTCCTCTTGGGTTTTTGAACGGCTGGCAATAAACCTAAAAATGCATTAGCGCCACCTGCCGGAGTGGAATGTGGGTCGACAAGTCTGCATAAATCTACTTCCCTCAGATTTGAACAGCCATACACATCCTTTGTCTCAGCGTTCTTCTGATTTTGTTGATATATATTATCGCCACTAAATGTTTACACTTTGCAAGGAGGCCACAGATTTAGACTTTTACATTTGCAAGTAGTAGTTTGTCTTGAATAAAATAAATGTGAAGATTATTATCAGTTTTTCCTATGCTGCTACAAAAGCTGGAGGCACATACTGTACGTATAATGCACAATGACACTACATGGTTTAATCTGGTGGAAAATATACTTCATATTTAGCAATATGATAGCGTACTATGCATTGTTGTATTTCCAAGCACACACTTAATTCACATATTCATATTCTGTTCACATAACTGGAATTCTGAAAAAATTCTAAGGCAAAGACTTGAAAAACAAAACAACAAAAAAATCTGCCACAGAATGCACGTTTATTAACAGCAAGGTCAAGCAAATAAACTACAGCGCCACCTATGGGATTAAGTCAGAAAACATTTTCATGACCTCCAACTATTCAGGAATTTTTACAAGCAAGAAGCATTGTACTATACAATATGAAATAACTGAAACATTTTTTACAGGCATTTCTTCAAGCTGCAGTTCTTGGTCTTTCAAGTTGACGCTCACATTTCCTCAAGCAATAGTGGTGCAGTAAATACAGAGGAGACACTGATTTGACTATGCGTAGTGTCAAAACTAATTATAGCGGGTATTTAAAAAAATAAAATAAAAATAACAGCTGGCAAGTAGGCCAAGTAGACATACAAACAGACATAAAAATCCTCTTCCTAAAAGTACATTTAACTATACAGACAATTCTCCGGTGAACTGAACAGTCACTAGGATTCCAACTGCTCTTGTTTTGGCTTTGGCACCATGTCACCTGCCATGATGCGGTGGACCTTTCTGCGGTGGTTCTTCAGCGACTTAAGGCTGGGATACGTACCCTGACAGACCTCGCAGCGATGGGACTCAGACTGTTTGTGTGTGAGCAGATGTTTCTGCAGGCTGTCCATAGTGCCGTACCAGCGAAAACAAACGGGACAGCGCACGGGCTTGATGGTCGGCTTGCACGTTCCGCTCCTCTGGTGAAACAGAAGGCCGACCGCGTTGGCGAATTCATTATTGCAGCGGGCGCAGCGGCTGGTTTTGGGTGGGCCTGTAGCGCGGCCACCTTTGCATCGATTGTAAGATATGTGCTTTCGGAGAGCAGAGCGACTGCAGAAGGTGTTGTTGCATCGAGCGCACGCGATTCGCTGCTGCTTTTTCTTTGGATTCGAGAGCTGCACTGAACACGGTTGCTTCAGAGGAGGCTGCCGCCCCGGCCCGGGAGGCTGCCGCTGCTGCAGCTGCTGCTGAAAACGGAGCAGCAGAGGCTGGGAGCGTTGTGGGAGGAGCCCCTTGTACAGGTGGTGATGAGGATGCATGTGAATCTGCAGGTGAACCTCGTAGTCGGCCCATGAGCCGACCGTCTCGCCGCAGGTGGGACACGTGTACGACTCCTGCGCGTGCTTCTGCAGGTGCTCCAGGAGCAGCCTCGGAGACGTGAAGCCTGCGCCGCACTCGCAGGTCACCCTCCGGGGGAGGACCGAGGGCAGGGACATGATGCCCCAGTTGCCGTTGTCGTCCTGCTGCGGCCCGACCTCCGCCGTGTCGGCCGCGTAGCCGGGCTGCGAAGCCCCGCGGTCCACAGGCAACGGGTTCTGTTTTAAGATGCACTTCTTGCGGTGAATCAGCATGTTGTCTTTGCGACTGAAGGTCTTCCCACAGCAAAAACAATCATGCGTGGGTTTGGTCTTATTGGTGTGGAAGGACGCTGCCCCCAAAATATGCTTAACCTTCCCGCAACCCTGTGCCGCGGTGCCAAGTCCTGGTGGCCTAAACCCACACAACCTTAGGTGGCGCCTTAATGTGGACGACCGACTGTAGGTCTTCTGGCATCTGCTGCAAGGGTAACGTTTTATGCCATCTTTGATGAAAAAGGCGAGGCCAGTGTTTTGAGGCAGTTTTGCGTGTTGTGCTGAAGGTGAATCATTCACCTCCGCATCCTCTTCGGCACTGAGCATATCCATTTCATCATCCAAGGGCACTATCCATTGGCCTCCATCACTCTCTCCCTGGGAAACCGCAGGGGTGTTCCAGTTGCCGTCGCCACCTTCCTCCTGTGCTGAACTCTCAGGGGGAGAAGGACAATCGGGTTGTCCCATCGTGGAAGCTTTTGACTGGAAGGGCATAAAGCTCCCTGCTGAACCTGGCCAGGCGAATGGATTTCCTGGTGTCGGAGACGTATCCTCTACCTTGACGCGAGCAGCGGCTTCCGTGCTCACGGCCCGGTCTACGATGCCCGCATCAGCAGGGCTCACAGTTTCAAAATTCGGCATTTGCCCTTTCTGGACAGGGGAAGTGGTATGCCGAGAAAGGGACGATGGCGGGCCCTGGCACTTGTGCACTTTGAGGTTATACCTCCGTGCATAGCTGTGCTTACACACCGGACAAAAGAAAACCTTTCTTGCATTATTATTAAGATGGTGTTGTTGCTTCAGGTTATGGAACGGTAATATTTTTTTGACAATGGGGAATTTACTTCTTAAAATGTTAGACTGATGTTTGGCCCTGCCTACCAAAACAGGGCAAACATGATTGTTAGGGAATGGCAACTTCCCAATGATCAGTTGTTTACAATTCCGGCAGCACTTAATTCTCTCTTTCCTGTGCAAGAAATGGTGATCTGTCAAACTGTCTACACCCTGAAAGATCCTACGACAGCGACCACATTGATATTGCCCATGTGTTCCATTAGTATAGTCAAAAAACTTCTGCCGCGTTTCTAGAAGCACAACAGGGGAAAAGGTCTTGGTCAGAGACACAATACTCTTCTTACTGGAATCAAGAATCTTTCCAACAGAAGGGGCTTTTGTCTTAGCACCAGTTATTGTAAGAAGAGGCTTTAAGTGTCCAACCTTTGGGGAAGTCGTTACCTTTGCGTCCGATGTTGTTATCTCTACTGGAACGACTTCCGTTTTGATTTCTGTATTCCTGCTTGGCACTTGTAATCGAGACGCCTGGAAGCGGTTCCTGTAGGCTGTAGCCAGCAACTTTATTATGTTAGTATTTTTAGGCAAATTCTCCGTCTGTTTATTTTTATCACTGCAGAGGGAATTTGCCGTTTCATCAGAAGGGTGGTTCTGTTTGGCATGTGGCTGCCCCTCCTGTGTAGTAAATATCTCCTTACCGCCAAGTTCTTCTTCAGAAAGACTTGGATCATCAGTGGTGTTCACAACACCAAGTACTTTCTCTCGGTCCGAGTCCTCTTTGTGCTCTGGCAATATGGTCTCAGGTACAGGTGGTGTCGCTGCCTTCACTTCATTAGTTGGAGGCAAAGAGGCAGGGGTGTAACTAATGGACAACAGTGGTGGGGTGACAATCATCCGCACACGTTGCGTTGGAGAAACCCGATCACCAACGGACAGCGCAGTGCTGCTGTCCGCAGGGTGTGGTTCAGACAGATGCAAGCGCTTGTGCTCCAGCATAAAGTCAAAGTCCAGGAACTCCTCTCCACAATCACAAATGTAGAAGGACGGGGCAGGGCTCTCGGGCTTCAGCAGCGGACTGGGTGGCTGGTTGGTCGGTTCCTTACCCGTCAGGGCCGTTTCATCTTGAATGACGCTGGACGGTACCAGGGCAAGGGCCGGGGCCTTGGCAGGTGTTGCGGCCGCGTGCGTTGCTTGGTGTACCAGCAAAGAAGACAGTCCGGTGAAGGTGGCCGAGCATGCCATGCAGCGATGCACCTTGGCAGGCATGTTTCCTTGTAACCCGAGCATTGCGTGGGCAGCAGCCAACCAGGTTTCGAGGCTAATCCAGGTGTGTTCTCAAAGTTGGGCAGGAAAGGCGGTTTCCTATGGAACACACATCAAACAGGAAATGGACAGATACAAGCAATTAGGGTGGCAAATTAATGTGTCACATCAAAGAGGATTTTATCCTCATGATTTGCTTGATTATTTCAGTCAGACAAGTTGTAAAGTTGTAAAATGTACATACTTTAAAAAGGTAAACGCAACCTTGTCAGCAAAATATTATTCTGCAAATGTCAATGCACTGTTAATATTAATTTGATTAATTCAAATAAGAAAAAAGGAAATGTGGCACATTCAAAAAGTAACTTAATTCACTTGGGAATTGTCAGCTGATGAATTATAGAGCTTAATAAATTAATCACAATAAGCGCGTGGTAGGTTCTTAAAAATATGATCTCCATGGAAGAGTCATCAGAAGAAAGCAATCTCAAGTGTTCAAAACATCATCTAGATAAGCCAGAGGCGTTTGGGATCCAAGTGCTGTGGACTGATTAAGTTAGAAACCAAACTATCACAACCACAATCACCAAAGGTACGTTTGAAGAAAAGAACAGCTTGCTAACTCTTAAGCACGGGGATCTGTTGTGTGTTGGCGTTGTGTGGCAGCCAGTGGCACAGGAAACGATGCAGAAGGAAGAATGAATTCCACTAAATAACAAATCCTGGAAGCGAATGTCACAGTCAAGAAACTGTCAGTCAGAGAGTGAAGCTGAGATAAGGGTGGCTACTGTTACCAAGTACCGACTAAATGCCACACTTAGCATTTTATCTCCCCCTCCCACTTTGTAGGTTCATCAAATAAATAGTAACTGTGTGTTAACAGAATTTTGCTTTTGCCAGTAGAGGTTGTTTTCACTCGTTTTCACTTCAAAAACAGATAGAATACCAACAATAACGTCAAAGCGTGGGCATTGCTGTTTACATGCCCATGTGTCTTTGCTGACGCTAGGAATATCTCCAGGGAAAGCCATTATAGCAGCATAACTTAACGATACCATGCTAACAATGAATAACGCCAATGCAATTGTGTTCGTTACAATTATTACATTTGTCATGTGTGCACAAAACACTGTTTGTCGCCGTGATCTTGGATCTCAGTATGTTCCCTGGCTTTAGCTAAATCAGGGAGAGCGTTTAGGGTCTTGTAAAGGGCCGGTGTCGTATCGAAAAGTCCCCTCCCTCCCGATTATTTATTTCTCCTTTGCCACCAATATGGCTGATTTTCAACGAGATAAAACACTTCACTGAAGCAGCAAAGCAACTATTTTCTATTATGCGAATGCCCTCTTAAATGCCCTCCATCAGGATGATCATTGTAGATCATGTATAATCGTGCAAACGGAATAGTGCAAAAACAGGAAAAGGCCACAAGGCACATTACATAATTCTATACTAACAAGTATGATGCTGCAACAACAGAAATCCAGGGCGGGGATATATAGTTACAATCTTATCTCATGAATGTAGGCAAAGGGCCAATTTTGGCGTGCGAACATTTTCGGCACGACACCCGTCAAGCTGAGGAGGTAGCCTGCTAGCTGGATTTGTAGCTTCACACAATAACCCACCTTGTCTGTTGGCCGCCTGTGCAGGATCATTTGACATTGAAGACACATCCACAAATTCAGATTTCACCGATAACAGCTTGATTAGTTAGGTACATTTCTATCAACGTTTCGTTAATGTTTAAACCCACTTAAGGTAATAGATGTACGTCTTCAGGGGCTGCAGGACTCGCCTCCACGACAAACCAACTGCGGCAAGTTAGAAGAAGAAACACGCGCCAGATGAAACACAACTTCCGGTATATTTTTCATGTCAAAGTAAAACATGAAAATACATGTAAGCCTGTGAACGGGATACCAAACCAAAATGTAATAATCACTGGAAGAGATCTTTAATTACATTTTATTTTTGTAATTGTAATATCTTTAATTGTCTGTACTAGCTGCTAAACCACTGTATATTATCATTGGAGTCAATAGAACACGTAAGTATGGATAAAAGTTTTTTTTTAATGACATTGGTGAAGAAATGCATAACCTCATTCAACTTCCTAAATTAAACTTAAATTAAAATTGCAGTAATCAAGGATACAGTATTAAGAACTGCCTCCACACCCTTTAAAAAAAATGTTTTTTTAAGGAAACATCTGTGTGAGATGTCTCAACAAAAACAGGTAGGCTATGCTTAATGCCAGAGTGTGTTAAAATATTTGAGATTTACACACTCAAAATAACTTGTGGAAAAAGTGCAAGATAACATTTTAAGAGACCAACTAATTACAAACCGTAGGAATAGTCAAAAGTTGTTGTGGTGAATACACACCCACGGGTGATGTTACGTGAAATACTCATGTTCCATCGTTATTTGATATTGCCTTGTTATACTACACATCGCATGCATCCTGACGTGTAACTGACCGGTGGCAAGTTTATTTCCTCTGGGGTAGCTGGAAAATAAACAAGAGTTGATACTGCTATTCGTCTTGAAATTGAATTAATTGATCAACTCCCACAGCGTACAAAATGATTTAACGGCGAGTATGTGCGAACACACACAAAGAGGATCTCTCTGGTATGTTAAAATTTAACACAACTGCACTCAATCCACAATTTGTTCAAGATAACTTGTTTATTTCTTCAATGCATCAACTCAATTACCTTGAAGAAATGTAATAGTAACACAAATGAAAAGAATGTCTCAAAAGTTTGATTTTCTGTACAAAGATCGTAATCAATTTGTAATCGTTAATCTATAGGACCGAGAGGGCATTGAACACTGCACTATGTCCATAAGTATAAATGGAAAGTCATACAACACAAACGTAAAATATGAATAGATTAAAATGACCTATTTACATAGCCTATACAAGAATTTTGAACATTTTACAATTGTAAGGTAAATCAACATCAAAACTGTCCAGCAACTGCTTATGCTGCAGTCAAATTTGATCCACTAAAGGATATCTTCCCTTGTCAGTGGCCATTTTTTTCATATTAGTCACATAATATTGAACAACTTTACATATTTTTCTTGGAGCTCATAGAAGGTTTACAACCATCATCAAATAGCAGATTCCAACACAAGAACCCAAACTATACACAGTATTATAACGCATTATAGTAATCAAAGTAATCAAATCAAAGTTACTGTAGGGATGGGCAATAACAAGAACCAAAAAAAAAATAAGGCAGGCGAGATTATAGATATGCTCAAGTGCTCAAGTACTACTAGCAACACCTAGGCGAAGGTCCAGCATGAGTCTGCTGGTGTTTTTCCAGAAGGTGAGGGAAAGCAAATGCTTTGTCACATTCTGTGCATTCATAAACAACTTGCCCCACATGGGTCTCCTGGTGCAGCCTAAGATGGGACAGCTGGCTAAATGATCTGTAACACATATCGCAACGGTGCTGTCCTACATTTTTATGGCTCGTTTTCATATGTAAAGACAGGCGTTCCATAGTCTCAAATGTAGTGGAACATTGTAGACACTTAAATAGTTTAACATGTTTGTCCATTTTATTTAGATGCCTTTTCTTGTGTTTGTTAAGATTCCCTCTCCCGCTGAAGGTTTTTCCACAAATGTCACATTTGAATGAGCGGTCCGGTTGATGACGTTTATTTTGGTGCTCCAAGAGAGAACTTTTGGAGGAAAATCGATCTGAACAAAAAGGGCAATTATAGGAGTCCTCTCCTGTAACATCAACCTCTTCCTCCTCCCCCCCCACCATTGGTTGGTCATGGGTGGCAGGAGATTTGTTTATTGGCCGATTTAAATACTTTCTCTCTGTTGGTTCCTGCTGTCGATGGGAACAGTGATGCTGGCGGAATGCATCGCTTCCCAAAAAGCTTTGGCCACACTCTGTGCATTCAAATTGAGTCGCTGCAGTCAGATGACAGCGTTTGTGTTCTTCAAGCTTACTTTTGCTGGGAAATGTCACGTTGCAGTTTTTGCACTGATGGGCGACATCAGAATGTGCTGACACGTGATGCAAAAATTCAATAGCATTGGCGTAATGCTCATAGCAAACTGGGCATAAGAAGACTTGTGGAGGCCCTCCGTCTCTCACAGCATTGCCTTTGATTTCCGCTGCAGAATCACTGTCAATGTGTCTCCTTAAATGGCTGAGGAAATCTTGATGAGAAGAAAGAGTAATGTTGCATTGGTAACACTTGTATACGTAGGGTCCTGAAGGTTGGTGTGTGACCACATGCTTTATTAGGTGAGATCCATTGAAGAAATGTTTATCACACTTGGGGCATGAATACTGTCGCTCTGAATGCGATCGGCAACCATGGGATGATAGATCCTCTGGGTGACCAAAATGCTCTTTGCAGACTCCACAACTAAATTTTAGTTTTTTTGTCGGTGCCCATGCTTTGTCATCTTGTGGGTTCACGGCTGAAAGATTACCGCCTGATTCAGAGTGGCTTTTGCGATGCTCAGCTCGACTGCTCTTGCAGGAAAACGTGCAATTGCACAAGTCGCATGGAAAATTGTCTTCACGATGGGTCGCCATGTGTTCTGCCAGCTGCGAGGGTCCTGTGAAGCTAAGGTGGCATTTGGAGCAGCGATATGGGCGACTCTTTCCATGAGTGTGTTTGTGTTTGCGCAAAGCAAAGAGAGAGACGAAGCCTCTGCCGCACGTCTGACACTGAAATTCAGATTTGTGCATTCGCTGATGTTGCTGCAATTGTGACGCTTGGAAAAAACATTTGCCACATTCGGCACATTCATGGGGCTTTTCACCAAGGTGACATCTCTGGTGATCTTCAAGACTTTCAGACGTGAGGAATGTCTTGCCGCAGACGTGGCAGGGAAAATAAGGAGCTGCATCTGAGTCACTGTGTTCTGTGCCAACATTGTCACCATCACTTTCTCTATCACCTTCCCAAAGTTCAGTGGTAACATTGTTTTGGTCAGCATCTTCGTAAATGTCGTGATCAATGTCTTCATTGATCTGACTTCTTCTGTGCCTCATCCTATAGTGTCTAATAAGAGATTTTTTAATCAAGTACTTCTTATGACACAAACGACAAGCATATACGTTATCTGGATGGGCTTCTTTGTAGTGATCATGTAACAACTGGTTTGTCCAAAATGTTTGGGGGCACATTTTGCAACCAAATGGTCCGTTTGGTTCATGAAAGGATCTGTGGGTGCCAAGCTCTTTCATAGTGAGGAATGTCTCGGAGCAGTCGGGGCAAGAATGAGCATTATCGTTGTGAGTCTTCATGTGTTGCATTAGATTTGCTTTACTGCTACACATCTTTCCACATTGTGAACACGTGTTGCGTTTCTTCTCTTGTTCCTCTCTTCCATGGTCTTCAAGGTGACTAATGAGCAACAGACCATCTGTGAAACTCTGATCACATTCTGAACACTGGTACTGCACAGATTTGGTAGCTTTAGAACTGCTTTGTTCGCGTTTTCCCTCGGAATCATTAGGTTCATCTTTGCAGGAGAAGTTGGCTTGCAGAACACCTGTGCCTGTTGTTTGGGAACCTTTGTTGAATAGAATAACATTGTCATTCAAAGCAAAATCTATCTCTGAAGTTATAGGGGTTACTGGTGTACTGTTAGTATCAACTTTGGCAACATATTCAGGTCCTTTACATCTCCTGGAATGGTTTCGTTGAAGATTCCTGTCCCCGAATTCTCGATTACATTTCTTACAGGTGTGAAGTGTTTGTCTTCCATGGAAACGTACATGGCCCATCAGTCCAGATTTATTTAAGAAGCGCTTGTTACATAATGTACATTTAAAAGGTTTTTCCCTCTCATCAAAACCAGTATTATCAAACAACAATCCTCCACCGTCACTCAGCTTCTCGTCATCCTTTCCATCTTCCAATGGGTCCTCCTTGTTGTTGACTGCATTTGAAAAATGCTGCTGTAGAGGCACAGCGGACATTGGCGACTGCCAAAGTGCGTCTTCAGGGTGCGCAAGTATCAGGTGATGTTGGAGTTGAGAGAATATCACAAAATGGGAATCACAATAAGCACAAGAGAAGGCGTTCAGTGGTCTTTTAGGAGGAGGAGACTTTTTGCTGTGCTCCGGCAAGGTTTGTAATCCAGTGCAGCTATTGGTGTGGTTTTTAAGTTCATCTTTAAAAAACAACCCCCCGCATCGATCACAGGGCTTTAAATCAGTTGTCTCTTTTTCTTGGGTGCACTTGGATAAATGGCGAAATAAATAATCCTTCCGGATGAACCTCTCTCCACACTCGTCACATCCATAAGGTTTCTCGCCCGTGTGCAGGCGTGTGTGTACTGTCAAATGATTAGGTGTTCTGAAGGATCGAGGGCAGAATTTGCAAGTATATTTCTTGTTTTTGTCAGAAAATGTACTTAGTTTTGAAAGTTTCTCCGTCTGTTGATTGCGCTGCTCTTCTAAGGAACCGTTTGTTTTAATGGATGGTTTTCTGCATTTCAAAAGCCGATGTCTTCTCAGAGATTTTTCGAGAGTGAACCCTGAGCCACAACGGGTACAAACAAAAGCTTTTTTTATATTATGGAGCATAGTGTAATGTCTTTCCAGGTTCGAATTAGTAGAGAAGGTTTTTGAACAGATGTTACACTCGAAACGCCGTCGCTTCTCAGCATCTGAACTTTTGTTTTGCCAACCCTTACCAACAGCGTCTATGCTGATTTTGGGTATACGAATTTCTAGTCGCTGTCTTTTCCCTTTACAGTGTTTCTGATGCTGTTCAAGATGATCATGCCGTGAGAAGCAACTGTCACAGGCTTTACAGCGATAGGGTTTGACTTCAGTATGCGTTAAAATATGGCGTCTCAGGTATCTGGATTTCATAAAAGTCTTTGTGCAGAATTTACACTTGTATTCCACTTCACTCTGCTGGTTTTGGTTTGCTTCTCTTAAACTTGACACCTGTACATCACACTTGATCACGGACTGTTTCTCTTTATAAACACCATCACAGAATGCTTCGTGCTGCAAACATCTTGCTTGGCTTTCATATTTTTGTCCACAGTGCATGCATGTATATGGTTGAGCACCAGTATGTTTAACAATATGTCTCAAGAGTAATGATCTATACTTGAACATTTGTGGACAGTGGGGACAGTTAAGTGAAACCTTAACATCTTTTCTTTTAATGCCTTCTTCACCGTGACCACTAGAGTTGGACAAATCTGTGTTGTTAGGTTGTAAAGTTCCATTGCACTGCCTTACATGCTGTGTAAGTTTTGTGGAGCCAAAATGCTTCCCACATTTTGAACAAGCCAACAGTGACTTTGTTTTGTGGGCATTAAGGTGTTTCTTCAAGCGTGATTTTCGATTGAAGACCCGTGAACAGTAACCACAAGAGAATTCCTTTTTAACTTTCAAATTCTCAACTTTTAGCGATGGTTGATCTGTTTTGACTAAAGGTTTAACGTGGTGACATTTCTCTTGGTGGAGCCTAAGGTATTTAATGCTATAAAATTGTTTCTCACAGGCACTGCAAGGAAAAGGTTTGTTTCCAGTGTGTGTATGCATGTGGTGAAGCAAATAGCGTCGACCACTGAAGTGACGTTTACAAAAGGGGCACTGCTGTGAAGATCCAGTTATATGGTTTAGACTGTGCTTTCTAAGTGCATTACTATCAGGAAAAGTCTTTTTGCACAATAAACACAGTAACGGAGGCTGCAAGGATTTCTGTGGCTTCGCCTGTGGTCTCTTTTCCTTTCCAGGGGCCTTCAATTCACGTGCATGAGAGGGTAGATGTCGAAGTAGATATACAGGATACTGGAACTTCATTGGACAGTCTGGGCACTGAAGCATTCCCCTTTTAAGATGCGACTTTCTGTGCTCAATCAATTCCCGGATGGTTTGAAGAACTGTTTTGCAAATGGTGCATTGTATTTTTCGCTGGTGAACAATTTTGTGAGCAATCAGAGAGGCATGTTTCTTATATCGTTTTCCACACTCCAAACAACGGTAAGGTCTGTCACCTTTGTGATTGCGTTCATGTTTCCTCAGTAACAATGATGTGTTGAAACCTTTCTCACAGAATTGACAGGTGAAGACAAGGCTGTTACTGGTTTCCTTGGAAGTCAAGGTATCCTCCTCACCCTCAGTCATTTTGTTTTCAGATTTGGCTTTCTTACAGAGAAGGGAAAAACTTGTATGCCTGTACTTGAACACTTTACCAGTGTTTTTAAACAACTCATGTTTCTTCATGTGTCTGTATTTCCCAGACGAGTAGAGAAAAACAGCTGGGCAAAGACTGCATTTGTAATGTTGCACGTTTTCAAGGGCTGTGGGGAGTACTGGAGGAATTTCTTTTTTCTGTTCATTTTTTTTCTTGGATCTGGTCTTCATCTTTGCAAGCTTTCTGTGATATTCTTTCAGGCAAGTATTTTTTATATGCCTATGCCTATTAGATGGCATTGTAAAGGTAGCACGACATAAGGGACACCGATAGCCATTGCCAACTTTTCCCTTGCCACCGTATGTCAACACTCTGATACAGTCTCGCAAATGTCGAGCCATGTTAAACGAGTACTTGAATACACGTGGACAGAGGGGACATTTATGTTTCACACTCATCCCGGGCCCTGTGAAAACTGATTTGCTTGCACTGAAATTCTGGTGGGTCTTAATCTTGTGTACATTCCGTTTGTGTTTCCTAAGTTCATCTGTAGTTATGAAGCTTTTACTACAAATCTTGCATATGTTGGTTTTGTAGACATCTACAAGCTTCACATAACATTCTGGTAGACTTGCATTGGGGGTGTCGTTTTTCGTCATTTTTGCTTTACCATAAATGGCATTGTTCGTTGAAATAACATTTCGTTTGTTTAATGGGCATCGACCAGGTATAAGCATGTGTCTCTTCAGCGAACCGCCCTGCGCAAAATAATTACCGCATTTACACTTATAAGGGGTTTTGCCTGTGTGTTTTCGCACGTGCTTCACATAAAAATATAATGTATTAAAGTTTAAATTGCAGTCCTTACAGGTGTGCATGTGTTTCTTTTTTTTCTCTACAGCAGGACCAGACGAGAGCTGAGGGACCTCATTAACTATGCCACACAAATGCCTTTCTGCACTTTCCTTATTTAGCAAGTAGATATTACAGATTGGACAGAATTTAAATTCATGGTTGGAGTGTTTAGAATGGTGGTGATCCATGAGTTCATCTACATTTTGAGTCGAGTGTTGGCAACATGCACAATGGTATGTCTTTTTGCCATTTCCTAGTTCCAGGTTCTTCACAACAACAACAGGCTGCAGGCGTTTCCTGAATTTTAAGGAACATGTCAGGTGAGCTACCTGCACCTGGTTTGTTCGTTCATTTTCTTCTCTGGCCACTTCATTAGATTCAGGCTTCAGGTTTTCATCAATGTCAGAAGTTGACTCTTCTTCTGACAGAGGTTCACCGTACATCATTTCATCCAAAGGTGGTTTCTCTTCAATTGTTTGATGCACCTCCTGAAATGTTTCACTTCTATTTTCAGGAGGTTCGCCAACAAGACAGGCTAGCTCTATGGAACTCAGACTACGCTGGTATGACTCTTTCTGATCTGACACACAGGCGGTCTGGTCCACATTTGAGTCAGTTGTATTTAAACTGGATTTTAAATGATCTGACCCTTGCTTGTCATTTTCACAACAATCAGTGGAATTAAAGTCCCAGACAGAATCACTACAAATGGTTTCTTGAGATGTTTTTTTGAGAGCCTGATTATCAGGGAACTGCAAACTTCCGACACCTTCCAAACTGCCAACACCTTGGGGGCAGCCTTCGGAACCCTGGATGTCTTTTTGACTGTAGGTAGAACAGGTGGTATAAACAGTGCATGTGTACTTTCGTTTAGAAGCATTAGCCTCAGAATCGGAAATGTGGCCACCTTGTAAATCAGATGACTCAGAGGTAGACAGCTCCATTTCTTCTTTGTGGTCATATCTTACATTTTCGCCTTTATCAGCTGTGGAGATGAGACTTGAGAGAAGGTTTTCCTGCTCATTGCAAACTTCTATATTTTTTTTAGATTTTGCTTCAAGTTCTTTTGCTTCCCTTCCCTGGTTATCATTATCAATCCCATCTTCTACAAGACTAGCAGAAGCAGGCAGGATCCTGTGAGCAACCAAGCATTCATCTTGTAAATCGGAGTTGGAGGTAGACGACTGCATGTCTCCTTTGTCATCATTCAAATGTTCATGTTGATCAGCCTCGGACAGCTCACTTGAGCGCAGGTGTTCCTGTTCATTACACGCCTCCTCATTCGGTTGAGGTTTGCTTTGGATCAATTCTTGCATTTCAATTTTACGACAGTCGTCACGAGAGTCATTCTCAACAGTCCCAGATGCAGTCGGGCGATTTTGAGTGAATACAGTGGCCTCTTTGTACTTCTTCTGGTCACCACACGTCTGCTCCTCCCCATCATCATCATCATCAGGAAGTTCCTTGTTGAAATCTTCAGTTAGGATTTTGAGGCCTCCCACGCGGGGGTCACGTTGTTGCGTTTGTACAACATCTTTCCCCAGATCTACATTCAGTTGTCGGTGGTCTTGGCCATCGTCGCGCTCATCACGTCCTTCAATGCATTTGCTGTCCGAGTTGTGAGCGATCTGATCATTTGGCACGCCCGGTTGGGCGCTGTTATCCTGCGTCTCATTGCTCAATCGAGTGCTGCCTAGCAACCCTGCTGTGGCCGTCATGGATGAACTTGGCAAATCTAAAGGAGTCTCTGACATATTGATGCACAGGCTCTCCATGGAAGGTGACATAATGCTGCCGGTTGGCGCGACAGTCCATTCTGGCTGATTCTGTTTTTCAGTAACATCAATTTCATAGCTTTCGATATTTGGTTCCGTTAACCTGTTGTGTTTCATGAACTTACAAGGTGGCAGAGTTTCACTGACATCGGCTTCTGAGCAGGTGCTTACATCTGAAAAGTCCTCGAGAAAGGATGAAGTGAGTATTCCACAGTCTTGTTTAATATCTTGCAAATCCATTTCGAGCAAATGGCTTGATGTGGATAATTCCTCTATGGCAAAATTTGGGATGTTGCCATTTCCACATCTTGACAAGACTTCTTTATCAGTTTGTTGTATATCAGCCTGCCATGGCATGTCACCATAGTAGGTTTGATAAACGCAGTCCGATCCGTTAATGCTAGGGTTGGAGCAAAGGTTTGGGGTTGTTGTGGGACCCTCTTGAGAGACCACAGTGTTGGTAAAGTCATGGTGTCCAATTAGGTTTTCGATAGGCTGGGATAAACTGCCCTCTAATTCTGAAGATACTTTCAATGTCCTTGAATCCGACGATAGAGTTGGAAGACTGTGAAAATATGAATCCCAACCATGAGCCATTCTCTGCAGCAGCTGGAGGCTAGGGACCAATACCTGTCACCCCCTGAAACAGACACAGGGGAGGACGTGTGAACAAAACATAGTGGCTACTTAAACACATAGCAATGTACATACATGAATTAGACTTAAAAATAAATAAATAATAAAAATAAAAGCTAATCTAACCTCTACTTGATCATATGTGGCCAAGATCCAAGCTGATGCTTCTTACATCCTACTGGCAACCTGAAACATAGGCATTGGAATAGATTTTAATAAATTATACATATTTATAAAATATGGCACTACAAAAGTCGATTAAAAGGGGTAACTAAACCCCAAGTTCTAGCAATAGTCCATCTGCCTAGGAAATTCAAAAGATGCCCCCTGATGCTGAAACAATGACATGTCATTGGTTGTGTTGTTCTAGAGAGTCTGACCTGTTGGCGATGACAGAATGTGCATAATTTAATGAAGCTACATTGTAAGTAGCAGCGCAATCACAGTGAGTGGAAAATGTGTGCTATTTGATCCGTAACTGGCTCCCTCAGTTAAAGATAAAGTAAAGGATGGTTAAAAACTATTTAGTCTTAACACAAGCTATAGCTATTAACGCAGTGTCTAACTGCCTAGTAAACTGCTGGTTTACGCTGATGATTATGCAACTGCGTTACACATTTTCCAAGACAGCGTTTAAGCCCTGATTCAAGATACAATACTTATATATATTGCGATATTCCACATAGTTCACTGAAAATGTAAAAAGAGAGCTGAGATACCACACATGACACATCGGCTTTATATTTTTAAGGAGCTGCTGTAATTCTGTCAGCTGCGTCTGTCATGTTGAATCCAAATTTCACTCTACCAGAAATGGGGGCAGTCAATTCGAGGCAACTAGACATACTGCGACATCTAGTAGTTATAGTTCACACACCGTTTAAAACGAGAATCTTTAATAAAGAAGAGTAAAAAAAATGCTAAAAGATATTTTTTTTCTTTCAAGAATCGATTTTTGAGCTGGATATTGATGTAGTATATCGCGAAAATAAATGTCGTGATATATTGCTGTATCTATTTTTTAGCACAGCCCTAGTATACAGAATATTTTTATTTGAGCTGCATTAAAACGCTCATCTAAAATCATCCTCTCACTTTGAGTAGCTATATAAAGAAGTTGTATCAGTCTGGTCAGTTCACATGATCACGCATGTATCATAATTTCAGTTGCTCGCATTGAGAAATGGTGGGGAACAGCAAACTAATTGCCAAGACTGCCGATGAGTCTATTTAGGCTACGATGGCAGCAAATACGGTTTGGCTTTTGAATGGTTAATTCTACCTTGTCAAACAGAAAGTGATGTACAATTCCCAAACAATCCTTGTCACAGCGACCTTTTACTGCCATGTTCTTCCCTTTGCATCAGAATGCATCAGGTGCATCAGGTATGCAACAGCATACAAAGAAGTTTTAGACAACTGTATGCTTCCAACTTTGTGGCAAAAGGTTGGGTAAGGCCCTTTTCCCTGTTCCAGGATGACCGTGCCCGCCATGCCCAACGGAGGGGTCGCACGCCTGCCGTCCACAGACCCCTCCGCGCTCCCGCTCTGCACTACCATTCCCCGACGACCAGCCCAATTCCAGTACCTGCCCCGAACCCCCGCCTGTTTCCCAGACCTTACCCTAGCCCCCCCACCCCCCTTTTATCCGTTTAATAAACCCCTTTTGTATCACCTACACCCCCTGTCTGCTCGTTTGGGTTCCTTCTTTGTGCCGTGACAGTGCCCCTGTGCACAAACCCAGGTCCATAAGGGAATAGTTTGATGGGTTTGGTGCGGAGGAACTCGAGTGGCCAGCACCGAGCCCTGCCCTTGGCCCCATTGAACACCTATGGGATGAACTGGAATGCAGATTATCAGACAGGCCTTCTTGTCCAACATCGGGGGGGAGACTTCATATTAATGCCCATGTTTTGGAATGGGATGTTTAACAAGCTCATATAGTTGTGATGGTCCGGTGTCATGCTTTTGGCCATATGGAGTAGCATTCACAATAGTGAGCTTTAACAGAACATTTGTTCATCTCTGACATTGTTTGATATATGGTCACTAAACTTCAGGCTGCGATGGTGCCATTGCTTGGACCCAATTATTGCCGCTTTTGGCTATATTTGATTTTAAGTATTAGTTTTTTATTTTAGTCCCTTGTCATACACTAATCTAATCAAATATAAAACACTGAAATGTTTTACCTCATTTTTCAGAATGTCCACTTCACCAATCCAATCCTTCAATGACAAACTTCAATTCTGTAGGACCTGCAAAAAAAGAAAAAGGTATTTAATTCTTTTCTATTAAATCTCTTATCTTGTTTTAGCATTATCGACATGACACCCCTCACTGATTTGATATGGACCTTCAGAACCATAAGACCGACTGGCGTGTGCACGCTGTATTTAGCTTCCAAACAAATTAAAAATTAAAATAAAATAAAAAAATAGCACCAAAGAAAAAACTTATTGTCACACATAGAATAAATAATGTGTTTCCCCGTGTTGTCAGAGTAGTCTTCCTCCTGTACCAATTGCTGTTCCTTCTTTGCTTGGATTTCAACAACTGCAGTCTCCTCCTTATCATTTGCTACAAATGGACAGATAACAACACTAGCCAAGTTCCACAGAACGCAGCCCGGACCTACACTACGATTGGCACAAGGATGATCAATTGGTTTATTCAGGCAGAGGTATAATGCTAAAAAAGGCCCCCCACTGACTAGAGATGGGCATGAGTCGACATGGACACCGGCGTCAGATATTCAGCAGTAGTCGACTGGACAGACTCTTCAATGTGATCGTGCGATCTTATTTGTCAAAAAAATTAAAAATATAATCCACTTTGAAGCAAACAATCAGCCGTTTTACAATGTATTTTTCATATTGGTTAGTAACAGCTTTACAGCAGCAAAAAAAATTTGTAGGTGGCGAGGCGAATATAAAGAATTGCGGTGCCCAGGCAAAGTGAGGTGTTTAAGTATTTGAAACAAGTTACAAACTATCTTGAACCATCTTTTCATAGTAGGGACAGTCATGAATAATGGAAAAGTCGAAATTGGCACAGGCGTGCCTGATATTTATTAGGGGTCGAGTGTATGATAAAATCATGCAGATTTCATCTTTTGTCAAATAAAAAAAAAATCCACTATGAAGTTAAAGTCAATTATCTGTATGAGCCACAGGCAGCTGACAACCACACGGCCGCTACTAGTGTGCTGAAGAAAAAGCAGAAGCTGCAATGTTTACCACTCCTCAAGTTAATACAGTACTGCCGCCCTCGCTAGAATGTATGACACGATGGAACATTTGCGCGAGAAAAGATGGGCAACACCCTCACTGCCCGACAGAAATGTGACAAAACTATGCGAGACACAGACCCTACAACTGACAGACGAGAGCTGGCAGACGGCCATGGACGTGTTGCTGAAATCTCCTACTGAAATCCCTTTAATGTACCACCACAGAGCTCTGCAGCGAGACCCATCTGTATTTCCATGGTGTTACCCCAGTGTCACGCAGCCTCATCCAACTCGCACACCACTAGACTACCCTGCCCCCAATATCCATGTAAAGTGAAGTGGATGGAGGACATTGAGGGGGGGGGGGGGGATACAGCACTCTAGAGAGACCAAAGTGAAATGGACCTTTTTCTGAACGAGCCATGCATTACGCCCGACCAAAACCCCATTTCTCCTGGACATTCCGCTTGACATTCTTGCCAAGCAGTACAGTGCAATCCCAGCCACCTCAGCACCCCCCCACCCCCCACCAAGGGGCAATTTATGTACTGTGGTTCATTTGTTTATTTGATTTCATTAGTGGCAGTCGGCAACATAAGCAGAGTTATACAGATGGCACGTATGGTAGGTGTTTTGTTATCACACCGATGACGTCTGATTAATCGACTAATTGTCTCTGCTAGTTGGCTACTGAACATTTTTGAAAATTCCCATCGCTATTCCACACAGGGTTTGCTAGTGCCAAACAAAAGTGGGATAGCACCAAGAACTACAAATTACAATTAGCATACATCATATTTATCCACACATTTAATTAAGGAGCTGGAGCAGGCAGGGGTTAAGAATCTTGCTTAAGCTTGCTTACAAACTTGAGCAAGAGTCAGGTTTACTGGGGATCGAACCCAAATCTAACTTAAGGGTTGGTTGAACGACACCCATGAAGACGACAAACAATTATAAGCCAGGCAGAAAATACAAGGGTTGCCAAGCTTTCTGGACCAATGCCTCATGACACCGACCCGGGGAGGAAACACCCCCTGGAGCAAATGTATATACAAATAAAATAAAAACGACCCAGGAATAACAATGGGGCGACAGCCCAAAAGCACAGCTCTAGACAGCTCTTGGTTTCTCTCTAGCTTTTGACTACTGGATACTGACAAAAGAAGCACCCTGGAAGGACACTCATGAACAGAACTCTTGACCACCTCTAAAAGGGGAAGACATTCTATCTGAAATGACAGGAAGATTTCAGACGTCTTAACGGTCTTTCAGATAGAATGCGACAGCATCTGCGCAAAGCTGTAAATCCCATTCACGAGTATTGCTGTACTGCACAGACCAAGCAGAGCACAGACCGGCCACAGCTCTCTGCAGACGTCGGCGCACTTGTGGAGAGAGTTCAAGCTAGCTGAACTAAGACGACATCCTCCCGTGTCCAGTAGAAACAAGCGAAACATACAGGACAGCGTTTCTCACAAGTAGGCTCTACTTGGGCGGCCCACCCAGGTTAACTGAGACCCGCCCATGAATTACATATTGGATCATTTAGCAGACGCTTTTATCCAAAGCGACTTACAGTTACATGGTGCCATTACATGGAGCAGGTAGGGGTTACATGGTGCTATTACATGGAGCAGGTAGGGGTTACATGGTGCTATTACATGGTG
>JAOEHI010013304.1:0-28817 GCA_025447815.1 Percopsis transmontana
CACACACACACACACACACACACACACACACACACACACACACACACACACACACACACACACACACACACATACAATGAACAAAGGCCCTTCAGTTAGTAAGTTCATTGAGCTTTGAGGGGATGCAGTATAAATGGTTGCACATTCTCTTAGGTCGGATACAATGAACTGCTCAGCATTCTGCATCAAGGATGACGTTTTTTTTTTCATATGTAAAAAGTTCGGTCTTTTACCAGACATGCTGCCATTCTGTAGAATGGAAAAATGATAGCAGTGCGCCAGTAGTCCTTCCTGCTACTATATATTGGGTTAAAAAGTCTGCGAGGCTATCGGGGGAGGGGTAGAGAAAAGTGCGAGCTCTGTACGGGGAGGAGCAGAGAGGAGTGTGAGACACTCATGAACAGTGATTTTGTAACGCTGGTTTCGACCACAAGGGCAACCCAAGAAAAAAATTTAATTAGCAAGCACTATCAAAATACAAAAAGGAGTTTTTTTGGAGGGGAAGGATGTGTTAAAGGAACTTATCAATGAGAAAGATAGAAAGATAGTGAAGAAACAGACAGTGATGAATGAGGCAGACAGCCAGATGTGTGTGTTTGGAAGTTGAAGATACTCTAATCAGGCCACATCTAAGGGGGTGATACATCACTATGTCATCTGTCATAATTAAACACCACACACTTCCTCCACATCTGTCTGTCTGTGTATGTGTGTGTGTGTCTTACCAAAACGTGACTCCTGCCTGGGTTATTTTAACCGCTCGTGACCCTGCATTGCAAGGTGACATCACCCTTCTCCCACCCACCTAGAAACACACACACTCACACACTCACATACCTCCAATTATTAATTTGGGTTCCTTCTCGGCCGGTGGCATTTACACTTCCTTTTATTGTTTGGGGTTCCCCTTATACAGCTCTCATTTGGTCATTTGGTCAGAGTCAGTTATTCAAAATAAAATGAATCCCTCAGCCTCTCTGATGTTTTCACTACCAATATGAATGATGTGAAAAGCCTTTGACTGGCAGCTGGAAAATCTGACTACGGTTTATATGGAGCCATATGTTTCATTAATAGTCTGAATAAAAGATAAATAACTAAAAAATTTAAAGAAATTACATTGAATACATTTGATGCACATGGACAACAATAGTAGTAAATATTAATATATATTAACAGTTTGAATTCAGTCTTATAGTTATAGAATATATGATGCTTGATATTTCCACGCATGATAATGCTAGCACACTACTTGCGCCCCATCAATTTTTGCTACGGACACTTCAGTATTGGGCAGAAAAGTACTAATTTAATGAAATCAAATTAAATAGAAAATTAGTTGAGACATCTGTGTTTCCTCTACTGAACAACTCCAATGCAAAAGTGAGACTTAAGATGCAGTTATTCTTTCGCCACAAGGGGCCCTAGTTTAACTATAAGTGCACGGTCTAAAAAGCACATGGCGCAAGTGCATAAAGGGCGTGTCCAAATCCACTTTTGCTAGTTTAACGGCGGAAAGAATGGTTGCAGCGCCAAGCACATGGTTCACAAGGGTTGTACTTAGTCTCTTGATTATTTATAGGTGTGTTTTGGGCGTAACATGCACTTAACCAATCAGAGCCAGGTGTGCTTGCACCTTGGCGCCTAGGTGCCTGGCTTCAAAAAAGAGCAAACCAGCCTCTGACTCAAGTACGAAGTGTATGCGGGAAAGGTTCCCAAAAAGTTAAAGGAATACTACAAATACTTTTATTATTTGTGTATCAGTATCTTACCCGACACAGACTGTAATGCTAGAAGAAACATCTACTCCCATTCCTTCATGCACACTGTAGCTCAGGAGAAGTTTTAGCTACAGTGTGCCTGATACAACAGAGTCAATAGGGGATCAGTTTCAAACATCTTTCCAAATTACTCAGGCAGTAGGGTATAATGTCTGGGATCTATTGACCATGTGGGAGGATTTGCAGACTTTGGAATATACCGCACAAGTCATTTGAGAGGTTTTAACTGAGGTTTTGATGCTGTTTTACTGATGTTTGAAGTTGATCCACTATTAACTCAATTGTGTCGGGTGAGTAAGTGATATGCCAATTTTCATCTTTGGGTCAAGCATTAAGGTCTTGAGTTTGGAAATTGTTACATTATGATACTAAGATTTAAAGAATGGTATGTTTCAACCAATCATGGGAGATCACATGACTCAGTCAACCAATCATGGGAGATAAGACCCAACCAATTGTCAAGTCAACCTTTCCCATGCATATACAGCTCCAAATCAGGCACCCGTGAACTCCTGGCTTTACATGTCTCTTCACAAACCTATGGGTGACGTCGCACACAATGTATTCATTTTTATATATATATAGCAGAGAAGCTTGAAAAAGTGAAAAATTGACACTTTAAGTTTGGTAGAGGTGTCAACCAATGACATTTATTTTATGTTTATCTCAGTTTTGCTTCAACACTGGCTTCATCTTGCTTATACATTTTCAACATGGATGCAGTGTAGCATCAAGGCCAGAATGCTTACAAAGCATTTTAATACGGTTCATAATTACGGTTGGATTTTATCAAATTAGGATCAGAACATAAACAGGATTGGCAGGATTCACTTTGCTTAAAATTTGCAGAGAACATAATTTAGGACATGGCTTATATTCAGTGCTAAGTTAGAAGATTGGATGTCAGCAAAACCAAATGCAAGAACGTCTTTTGCCTGCAGATGGAGTACTGTAGGAAAGGCAATGGTTCACCTTCACAAAGCTGGTGCTGATATTTAGGGTTTACAGTATATTTAAGGTTACAGTAGGGACAGGGGTTAACAGATGGGCAGTAAACAAACCACAGCCTTTCACAGCTTTTACAGGACTTCCTCAATCCCACAATAAACAACATGCTACACATACTTAGACACATGCGTGTGTATGTGTTGTGCATGCAGGTCATTTGACCAATATGAAAAGATGAGTGTGGAACGATGGAGACATTTACAAGAGAGGTCAAACACCTCTTAACTGTAGAGTAGTGTCAGTTTCTCACACTGATTTGTGGTCGTTTTGTGGTTTCTGGTGGTTTCAGAACAAACCGGACACATTTCGTACTCGTGACAAGCATTCACAAACCACTCAGCAAAAAAGTTTCAGTAAATTTGTCAAGCATCATGCAAGCCTATCTTGGATGATCCAGAGTAGTTGGCAAGATGGCAAAAAATGTAGGCTGATTGTTAAAAGATCAGTACAGTAATTTTCCCTAGGATATATAAAGAACTAACAAATCTTTTTTGGCATTTTTGATTGGGCATTGTTTCTTAAGAAATTCTCTTAATTGCAATATAAAAATCTATTTGCCTACTTTAAACAGTAGGGCATCCTTCTAAACAATTGTTAGACCATTGGCCACTGTTAAAACTGCACTTTTACAGAACTTAACAGGGTAAACAACGTGAAGTTGGCTAACACTCCAGGTCTCACAGGGCACATCAAAGAAAGTCCTCACAGATCTAGCATTAAGAGCTCCAACTATTATCCCCTCTAGTGATCAAATATCCTTTCACTAATGTTCTTTTCATTATTGAACAGTTCCTGTAAATCAGAGGCTAGGATTCAGTCATTCGGCTAAATAAGTAAATCCCTATAAATCAAGCTTGAACAAATCCTGCTTCCCAGCCCAGGTGAGTCCAATGAAAGTTGACCAGCTCTCACTGGGGTCACAGCAGTGTCCTCATTCACTCTTGTTGGCTTCATTCCCCTGGCTATAAATGTACACCATTAGCCAGCAGGTTCGTTAAGCCACTTTACCTTCCATCACACGCAACTCATCCGGCTGGAATGCTCATGGGGATTTTTAGTTTTTATCTTAAAAGAAGGGCTGCAGTACCAAGGTGAATAGAACATGGTGCAGAAAAACGAGAAAATGGAAAAAAGAGCACAGGTAAACAAATAACACTACTGTCTTCTCCATTATGTGTTTCATGGAGTGCACATCAATCTTTATCCTTCACCACCATTGAAGCACATGCATGCTAGCTAAAAGTGAGATACAGCAGGTCCATTAACTGTAATTGCAGAAACTACTACATAGAGCCAGTGTTTACATATACAGGCCTGAAGGAAGCTCTGTGGGGTGCCACTGTACCGTGAGAAAGGAAGACTTTTTTGTAGTTATTTACATGTGCACAGGAGTTGCTTATGTTCAGCAAGTGTCTGTTTAGCATCACATCAACAGTCCGGATTCCTTGCATCCGGAAGTCTAAATCACCGGAATTCGTTATGAAAGTTGAAACTCCAAAACACAGCGACGGCATCTGTAATCAGAAAGCAAATGAAAGAGACAAGCATGTGTCATAAGTGTGCTGGCTTCTTAATAACAGAGGAAAGGATTGAACGAGAGAGAGAGAAAAAGTAAACCAGAACACGATCGACAGATACATAGAGCGAGAGAATGCAACGATGATGAAATACTCTGTATTGAGATTATAACCTTACTGTAAATCCCTGCAATAAAAACCTTTGTCTAAACTATTGAGGTCTTTATTTACTAAAGGCATCTATCGTGCTGTTTACCGTGGGATTCATGTAAAGTTCCGACCAGACAAGCAAGGAAAGGCTTTCCTAAACCTTATACACAGAAATGAAAGGGAAAACATATATACTGTAATAGCCAGCACATTGCAACAGATTACATGTAGACAGTAGTCTTGTATACTTTAATTACAGACCAAGGCCGTAAAGTACAGGAAATGCTTGGGAACCAGGGGAAGAAAGCATCATGCATCCAAATGTTTTGACTCAGTGCTGGAAAACAAAGCAAGTAAAAAGGATGCCTGCCATAAAAGAATGCACGTTTTTGTTCAACGCAAGCTTTTGGCCAATAGCTGCTCTCTATTAGGATTGTTGCACTAAATAAACCACAAAAGTACCGTTACCAAGGTATGAATGTCCATATACAGTGCCAGTCAAAAGTTTGGACAAATGTTTGGACACACTTTCCCATTCACTTGAATGGGAACTTTTGACTGGTACTGTATATATGAGAGGTAAAGACTTTTGTATCAGGTACAAAGTGTCCATAATGTTTAAGCGGGGATAAAAAGGAATTATGTCTCATAAACTTGAATAACTAAACATACATTTTGCAAAAGAAACACACTCTAAGAAACACTATCCAGATCGTAACTGATCCTGTAGTTGCATGTACAATTAGATAATTTAGCAGATGCTTTTATCCAAACCGACTTAAAATTACATGGAGCAGGTAGGGGTTAGGCATCCTGCTCAAAGAGGCTTATAAGTGGGCCAACTCTGGGGCTTGAACCCATGACCTTCCGGCTGGGAGTCCAACACCTAGACCACTAGACTATCCTGCCCCAACTACATGGTGATTACATGTAAATCCACAGGATGGCATTAACATGATATTTCTGCTTTGCCATCATTGTTCATCATCCTCTTATAGTTGATGTAGCATCCCATTGGTCCTCACACAAGGCACCTTCACCGATGGCCTAACTTCTTCCTCAGCCTTCCCTCTTTTTATATTTTCAGATTAGGTTCTATCCCTCTTTTGAATTATATTGGTTTCTGTATATCAAAACATGTCATTCCATTAGGACAGGATTGGTAAGTAACAGCAGCAATGCACACTATCTTAAGCTCAAGCTTAGCATTAGTTCAGGCAGGCCACGGTAGTCCGCCCGCTTCCCAGCCATCAGCTGTCACTCAGCTGTCCATCAGCTGACTGTCAGCTGACTCACCTACACCAACCTCATTGGCCCTTTGATGAAGGAGGATCTTTTAAGCAGTTCCCCCTCCAGAACACCTGCCACCTCCCCAGCTCCACCTATTCTTTGTCTTTCAATTGTTGTACCCGTCTTTCTTTTCTGTTATATCATTTTCACTAACGTGAATAGTAAGGGTGTGTTTTCAAACATTGCGGGTATTATGTGTATGTGCATAATTGTATTTATGCTGTACTATGGTTGCATATGTTCGTACATGTTTACCATCATATTATTGCTGTAAAAACGTCATGTCTGCTGCTGGTCTGTTCCAGGGGTTAAAGTCGCTGTTCGATACACCTATGCTTACCAGTATGATGGCAATAAGCCCCCCAAATTAGGCCATTACACCAAAGATAATTGTTAAATAGCATCCTCCTCTATGTCCTAATAAATTGCTTTTGTACTAGACAAGAGTGGTCTGACTGAACTATGATTTATTCTAAAAATGAGGCATTGCCATCTGCAAAACATGTCATGAACTTTTGCTCAAGAACACATAAATACACACACCAAATAGCTAAGTCAAATAGATAACGGACAGCAGGAACTATAGACATTTTGCCACCGGGTCTGAGAACCTCCCCTCCCACCAAATGTCCACTAAAATATTTTTATCAGTATTATTTATATGTACAGTACTATACTGTATTGTGTTTGAGCAGAAAGGAGCATTAACAAAATAGTAATAATTTGATTTGGGATTAGTTGTGTCACTTTGGTTGTGAGCCCTTGTTGGTTTAGCCTCCAGGACCCAGAGTGTGACTAAATATTCTCCCCTAAAAGTCCCCCTTGCCTCTGGGCCTGACAGGCCCGTTCAGGGATCCATCCCTGCATGTTGTATACTGCCAGTTGAGAAGTATACAATAACTGTGAGGAAGAGCTTCCTGGAATCACTAATGCCCTTTCGTCCGTAACTTGACTTGTTTCCTCTTCTTTTCCCTGTTGTCCTTCCTTCTTTTCTTTCTTTATCACATGCCCTCTCAACGTCTCCCTTGAGTATCCACCTCTTCTGCCCTGCCTCTGCTATCTGTTCTTTTTATCCCGCTTTTTGAAGCCATATGGTCTAATGCTAACCATGTATGTGTTTGATAAAACCACAGTGGTAGCTCTGTCAGCGCTGAACAGCACACTGGGGCTTTAGATGTGGCACGCACACACATACACACACACACACACACGCAAAGTACATGCACATATAGGCAAGCACAAAACTTACTTGCTAATAGCTAATACACATTGATTTACACTTAAAGACAGATGCACAAACATACACACGTCAAAGCACACTTGCGTCACACCAGCAGTGTATCCATAAAATCCCTCCTGCGCTTACACATAAAAGCTGTCTTCCAAACACATTACTGCGATGAATGCTGCATGTTCATCTAATGGCTTTGTGAACTGACGGTGCCCTAAACCACATGGAGATGTGTTTCGCAGAAACGTGATGATGAATCGCTGGGTAAACGTTCCTCTTCCTCACCCTGTGTGCCGTAGGGAAAGTATAAGAAAGCCAAGCTTTGTGCATTGTGCTCGGCTTGAAATTACTTTGTTCCTGTCTAGCAAAACAAAAGACTTGACTCGATTTTAGAAGACAAGCTAGGGGAAGAGGGAAGGAGATGCAATGCCAAGCCTGCAGCAAACCCTCAGTCACAGTGTTTTAACCTCAGTTTAGTTTATTAACCTCATGGAGTAAATGATGTCTTACTTTATTGTAGTAATAGTGTGACAAGAGATTATGCAGAAAGATCTTGCAAAAATCTCTTAAGTTCTGGTTAACAAATGAACAAAGTTGCACACTCAGATGAATGCTGCAGTATGTGAGCTGAAACCTGTGTGGTGAATGAAGATAGGAGCAGTGCAAATGTCTTCATTTGTTAACCAGTTTACGTGCCACTAGTTAGCACCTCAGGCTAATCTCTACCAGTGGGTCAACTCCAGTATTTTTATGGGGATAAAAGATGCAACTAAAATTATCTCACTTGTCTCTAGGCCCCGCCACTCTGAAACTGGTTTATCTGTCAATTGGTGAATTGCCCTAAAGTGGGACACCGCCTAATGTGGAACTCCTAAGGTCTTGGTTTGTAGGTCTCCCCTAAATACACAAATGTCAGTGAAACTATGGGTTATCCAAAGCTGTGGTGTCATGTGATCAGCAGGTACTTCCTGGAGGGAAAATAGCATTCTTGAGGAGAATCCAATTTTTTGTTTGCTTTCCTATTCCTTTCATACAGCTTTCCCCCAGTCTGCCGAACCCTCTATCAGCTACTGTGTCACGGTTGATCCTGAGCGTGAGAAGGGAAGTCAGGTTTGGGTTGCTGTGGTGATAACAGGCTTTGCGTAAACCCCCTACAGGAAGAGTTGTCTGTGGATCCATATTTACCACAACACCCACTTGAACACCACTTGAACACACACTTGGTCCATCAGTCTACTGCTGTCTGACTGGGCCAAAAGTTCTGGCCAAAGATAGTCACACAAATACACACACACACACACACACACACACACACACACACACACACACACACACACACACAAATGCAGACCAAATCGAATTTTAGTTATCCTCTGTTTTAATCTGGATGACCTAAAGAAGAGGAAAAGAGAACAGATGATGGGATGTCTCCTGTGTTTCAGAATACATTTTTAGATTTATTTTTCATTCCCAAAACTCTCTTTTTTCTCTCTCTCTCTATTTTAGACTCCCAGTGCAGCTTTCAGTGTTGCCATCATGTTTTGAATGAACAAATCAATTAATCTTCATTAGATAGCACATTTTATACAGCCACAAATCAATGTGTTTCACATCAAAACCGCAACAACAACAAAAGAAACAATATAATAGGTAAAAATTGCATGAGTTGAACAGTGAATTTGATTTCAAATGTTTTATTCCATAATTACTAAGTTATTAACAGGATAACAGAGCGGGACTTTGCATATACTTACACACTATTTTGGTCTAATTCGACTTAATTTTGCAGTTGGACAACAATCAAATTACGACTTTAAGACAATAGGTATATAATCCAAAATGTACAATAGCAGTTAGCGAAATGTGGCTTCTCTTGATGATAGTTAATGATATTTATTTTGTCTCCAGTTACAGATGTTACATGTCCTAAATAAACCAAAATCATCTTGTAGTTCACCAGTCAAGAAAAAATTAGGAAATCTTCCCCAACTTCATTCATAATGGTGTTTTATTAAAGACTTTGCTGCCATCTAGTGACCATTATACCTTCTTGCTATCTGTAGATATTTCTTCCTATAGAGCAGAGGAAATACCAATTTAATCCTCCTACAGACTACAAAGTTAAACATGACAGCAAATCTGAGTTGTGAGGAATGTACACAAAATGAATCTGGCAATGAATAACAGACGTATGCTAATTTAGACCCTCTAATTGTGTACATGCAATGTAAATGCAGAAGACCAACCTTAACCCTTGAGCAGTCTTCAGATGTCAAAAAGATTAATTTAAATAGTAATTACTTTCGAGTACCAGATAATTTATTTACAAGTAATTTTTACTTTCGAGTACCAGATAATTTATTTACAAGTAATTTACTAGTTAATTTGAACGTCATGGTTTTTACCCTTAGATCATTGTGTGTGTGTGTGTGTGTGTGTGTGTGTGTGTGTGTGTGTGTGTGTGTGTGTGTGTGTGTGTGTGAATGAAGACTAGATTTTAATATTGAAAGCCACCCTACTACTATTGTTAATAAGGACCGAAATGAATTAATACTACTAGTATTCATATATTTCGGTCCTTATTAACAATTTTCCATGAATTAATTAATTAATTAATTAATTAATGTGTACATGCATGTGTACATGAATTAATTAATTAATTAATTAATGCACATAGAACATAGAAACTGCTATATAATAAGGTTACTCCTTATAATAAGGTTACTCCTTATTATATAGGTAAGGGAAATTCATTCTACATGATAGAAATACCAGTCTACATCGGGCGAGTAGACTGGCAGTGTCTGTCAGTCATTCTACCTTTTATCCAGACGATGTCACTGTTACGTTTCAGATCAGTTTTGAATTTTAATTGGTTTCTGGCTCCCCTATCCATTTCAATATTTACTGACCCAAGGGTAACCAATGATGATAACCGCAGGTGTATTCCAGCATGACACACCCATTTTGTATCTCCTTCCTTCTATTGTAAGATGTCTCAGCTGGACTGTTTCTACAGTACCTGAAAAGGCACTGCAGCAGCTCCAGCTGCTACGCAACACAACGTCCACACAGACAGACATACAGACAGACAGAGAGAGAGAGAGAGAGAGAGAAAGAGAGAGAGAGAGAGAGAGAGAGAGAGAGAATCATGGAAACGGGGCGTGGTGAGGCAGACACGCCTTCTCTCGCTCACAATTTAATATTACATGAGCTGCGAGGCAGACGTCAACATGGAAATAACTGGACTGACGTACAGACACGGTTCATTCATTTTTTCTGACCAGGAGATATGGCTACCGAAAGATACAACAGTAGGTCGCGGTCTGAACGGGGCGTTGGGTCACTTACTTGAGCGTGTTTCTGAACTTCTCCTGGCTATTACGCCATGGACCCTATACGGATGGACACGGCTGCTCCGGTATCGCATGCAAATACGTATGCTGACGTCGGTGATCATGTGGTTTTTGGCGTAGATCCTCCTTGTGATCGCGTTTTGGTTCTGCTGTCCGCTTGGATATTCAGACGTTTGAGAAATACAGTGCACTCACTTGGGTAATAGTTGGTAAGCGATCCGTTTGGGATTTACTGGACCACCTGAGCATCGCGCCACATTGTTGGGCAGGTATTGGTTGTTAAACTCTTCCTCTGTTATTGGAAACGGCACAAAACAAGTTGAAGTAAAAATCACATGTTGTTTTGTTTTTCTATTTTCTCTAGCCTTAAGCTACACCAGCGTGGTTTCTATACAACCATACACCTCTGTATAAATATTTTAACTTGTTTAGCTGCATGAACTTTGGTTGCCCTGTTTTCTACACCTGCGTCCTGAAACAATATATCCCCACATCGACCAGGGGAAGTTGTTAATATATATATATATTGTCCTTTTGTAAGTTTCACTCCGATACATTCAAACTAGTCGAAATCGCAGGGATAGCGGGAACATCGTGTATACTTTTCCTTCCCCTGTGTCGACATAACCAGCAAAATATGGCCGTTCGTTGCCGACATGTTGTTACGTCGATGGCGAGGGAACATTTTTGAGACTGTTTTCTGCACCCCCTCTGTCACGTCTAGGTTTTTATAACGGGGGCAGCTTCAAATCACCGGACAAGCCCACTAAATAATCGCACAGATCACACGATGTTTTTAATGCTGCATTTATCCCAACGTGTTTGTAGACTTTGATTTCTGGGCTGGCACCGTGACTCTATGAGGTAGGCGTACCTCTGGTGACGCCTCCTCCGCCGTAGCCGTTATACTGCATATGGCCTAACAGACTGGCACCACTGTTGCACACGATATTCATTGACAGACCGCTTATGTGTGCTGCCTATATATAGCTGCCCAAAAGCCAGGCATGCCAGTAAGAACTGGCATTAAGAACTTTATTGTGAGCCCATCACCATATTCACCTATTGGGCCATTTGCCTGTTTGGAGCACCTCGCTGGAATCTATGGTCACCTTTGTTACAAAGGTGACTGCTTCTAAGGGTGGCACTACTTCATAGCGTTCATATTTGTCCCTGGAGGCTTCTTGAAGGTATAGCCTTATTCCTCTAGATCCTCATACTGTATTCTGTAGTCTACATAGTAGTATACAGTATGATTTACAGTATACAGTATGATTTGCATTAACAGCATTTAGTAGACACTGATACATCACTATATAACTAACCGATTCTATGGGCAGGTGACCTGTCTGTAGGTGTTCCACTGTATTCCAGGCTACAGTATTTGTTTTGGCTCTGTAACCTCTGTTGGCTAGTTAAGGAAACAGTTGTGTTTATTCACACGTTCATGTAGTCCAAAATATAGCCTACATATTTTACTAGCCCATGATTATACTTTAACACAGCCAAAGATGATGATTTAAATAATGATAATGATGGCTACAGAAACCGTAGAACTATTTGACTGGATATTGTATGGCAACATCTGCTGCTTGCTCGTGACAGTGGATTTAGTTTATTGTGTGGTAGATTAACATACCTTCTAGAACAATCTAATAATGGGTTACTATCATGGGGAACGATTTTCAATTTGGTCTTTTAGTAGATGCTTCTATCCAAATGTCTTACAACCGAGAACAGTTACAGTATTATTAAGGCATCTTTCTCAAGGACTCTTGCATGTAGGCCTGGCACATCTGGGATCGAACCCACAGCCTTTTTGGCTGTCCTTTTGAAGATTGAAACAATGTAAGTAATACTTGTTTTGATTTGTCAAATCTGCTGGGATGTCAAACTTAAAGCTATTTTTCATTAACACTCACATACTATGGTAATTTAATAATTTGTTTAATGTTTATTATAGGCTTTGAATGGCTTGGAGAATGATGGCTATTCTGGATGTCAGGTGTAAATGGCAGACAAATTATTGCAGTTATCTTCATTACATCAATAAGTGGTGGAAGTCATGCTAGCAAGGACTCTGGCTGTGTGTGTGTGTGTGTGTGTGTGTGTGTGTGTGTGTGTGTGTGTGTGTGTTCTCTATTAAATTAAACCATTTAATTGGTGCCTTGTGAATACCAACACACTATAAAAATAAAATTTTAAGTTGAACAATATTTTTATATAAACTGGGTGTTTCTCAAAGTCAGGGATGCTTCATTGGTAGGATTTGGTCTTTCCAAGTCAGGTCCTTCAGAGGCTAGGCAACACTCCTTCCTAGCATTCAGAAAACACATAATGAAATAGTCTTGCGAGTGTGCAGGTGTGCGTCATTGAAAAGGTCCTAGCTTAATTTCCTCTCGTACGTGCGCATAAGATTGTGGGTACTTTAAGAACACTGAGGATACACGCATCCTTGAAAATTCTCTGATTAAAGGACTCCTAGCATCCTTGAAATAGCAGCTGGGACCCTTCCTTGACTTTAAGAAATACCTACTGTTTTAGAATCTTGTGTAAATACAGAGAACTGATAATTGACATTGACAGTAGTTACAATACATTTACTCTACTGTTTTATGTGGAATGAGATGTCATTGTTTAGGAGGTCAGATGTTATTTCAGCCTGATCCCCTAGGCTCTGTCATGACGTCACCAAGGTTGACACTGTGCTCTGTTGTGGCCTGTTCTGTTGGCGTCATCGCTGCTGTGCTCTCTGCTGGCTCTGTGTATGTGCCATTAGGTGACTAGGGCAACCACAGAGACCATGTCATCACCAGTAGAGGTTGGACCAAGAGGGAGGGAGGGTCAAACCAAGTGGCAGAGCAAGAAGGTGACATGGTGAGACATGGAGAGAGGAAATAAATGTGACTGTGAGAGAGTGATATTGTACATGAAACGTTGTTTGTATGAGGGGGCAGAAAGGAAACAAGGGTGTCAGAAAGGAAACGAGTGTGTCAGAGACATGGAGTTGCAAGGCTGTGCAAATACAGTAGTTTGTGTGAGAGAGATCAGTTGAAAGGGGGAGTGTTAATGAGCACAATGTGACCTTGCTAAAGCTAGGCTCTTCTGATAAGCTCATAATGGACTTGATTGATGATTCTCTGCTTTTCAGGATTTTTCTTTAAAGCGGGTGTCTGTTTGTGTGTACAGCTGTAGAAATAGTGCCAAATAAGTGTATACTCTCGTGTTCACAATGTGTGTACAGTATCTTAGGGCTTTGCTTTATAACTTTATAACTGTCAGTGAAATATAAATACATTCTTGCTGTGATGTGGTGGCATTAAACAAGGCATTTTGTTTCGTAACTACACGGCCTTCAGACAGCGCTGTCCCTACCTAACATTATTTTGACTGTCTGTCTTGAATGTTCTAGCCAAGACTGATTGATTAATTTACACAGGAGTGCAATTTAAGTTGGTATAATATCCATACTGTGATGTCAGATTAAATATTGTCTAGTGTCTTTTCTTGGTCACGAAGACAGCAATTTAATAAAGTAGTAGCATGTTCTGAACTTATTAGGCTAGTCTGTAGCTGGTAGTAAAAATGGTTTCTCAGGGAATACTTAATTCTAAATAACCAAAATACTGTCAACGTGTCATTATCTACATATTTAGTCAAAAATAAAGAAATATTGTGACATTTGATTTTTGTCAATATAACCCAGCTCTCTTCAACCAATAAGGAGCGCCTAAAAGCCCTCCATTTGCCACACCCAGTGCCAGAAGACGGAGATTTGGCAGAATCAATTGATTCCAATCAAAGTTCTGTCCGATTTTATAATTTTTTCCCAGTAGTTATGCGGCTCCTCTGCCTTGGTAATCTCACGAGACACCAGCATCTGCAGTCTGCAGTTGCAGTTGCTCTCCCCAACTAGAGAACTATGCTAATTTGGGTTTGAGATGCACACAAACATGGAAATGACAGTTGAAGATTGTGTAATATTGAATTACAGTGTAACTGTGGACATACACACACTGTCCCAAAAAGCAGAATGTTGATTGTTCTTTTTAATGACTAGTGGATTTAGAGACTTAAAAAAAGAGGTAATGGAATGGAGATGTAAAAGCTGCTAAGCAATAATCTGGTGTTAATGCTTCAAACAAGAGCTTGTTCAGCATTTAATTACCATTCGGTCATAATCTTCCACCTTCTTGCTTTTAACAGTCAGCTGTTATGGTGGGCGGAAGCCCATGTGCTACCTAGCAACTAGCCTAATGTTGGAAATGGGAGCTTTTCGTTGCTCTTTGGCTGCAAAGCCATGAGTTCTATTGGTCTATAATCCTGTCAAATCTGAATCTAGTCCTATTTATCACTGTCCACATGTTTTCTGTAATTTTTCTTCTTGTTTCCACAAGTGTGAAACAGCACTGCGCGTTAAATTATTTAAAAGCACCATTAATATCATTCTGACCCTATGCATTTAGCAGTATCTTTGTTTTGAATAAAAGTGTGTGTATCGACCAGTGTTCTAGGTTATGGTTGTACATGCACACTTGAACACTCCTGTACAATTGTGTGGTGTTGGGTACCTTGTTAGTTACTATGGTAACAGACCCGCCAGAGTGTGTGTGTGTGTGTGTGTGTGTGTGTGTAGAGTAAAAAAAAGTTTGTAAAAGTCAGGAATGGTACAAATAACACTACACATAATTTTGTATATTTTATAAATCAATATCTGTGAAAATTGATTTCCCATTGGAAGTAAAGAGGAATTTATGTATATTTTTGTTTAAATCGTTTGGTTGCCATTTCTTTCAGCCTCTTTTATGTATTTTTTTCTCCGTTAGTTATATGGGGAAATACGGTAATTTCCCTAAATATATTATTATTTTTAAATGTTACCTTTATTATCACTACAGATTAGAATGCAAAAGAAGGCATTCTAACACAGTATAGCACTTTATTTGGCCTCGAGAAGAGCTGTTTGATGAGATTTAAATTAATTCTGCACCAATCCCAAATTCAGCCCCTCCCTCAGGCTCTCTTGCACACACACTCCTGATGGGACATTCTGTATTGGCAGTGCCTCTCTTCACCTCCACACAGTTTACACACACACACAGATTTCCACATACTGCAGTGGCTGCCGTGTGGAACAAGCGATTTGTGGGGGAAATGTGGGATATTAATATATTGTTTAATTACAGTGAGGATGGAATATAATGTATAATAATATACATTTTTGAGTCTGGGCCTTGTCTGTTTATTTCCTGCATGTAGTTTCCTCCCACGTCCGATGGCTAATTGAGGCTTGTAAGCTTCCCATTTCTGTATGTACTTAATATGAATAGGTTTTGCTTGAGGCCTGCTAGTATTAAACAGACTCTGAAAGTAAGTTGGCTCCAGCAATAGAAGGCACCGGTCAGACAGAGAGAGACAGAGGCACCAAGCAGGCGCAGACAGACAGACAGAGAGCAGGCGGCCAGGAGACTTCATGCAAGTTTAATGAGCATCCAGACAGTAGGGAGTTTTGGCTCCAGCACAGAGCTCAGTATCCAGACAGAGGCTGACTGGCTATATGGACACCTAAAATAACAAGTTCTAGACACCACGCCAGAAAAGCTAGCTATAATGATCTCTTTAATAGATATTATAATATATTTAATATATATAATAATTATTATATGATGTAAATTTAACTGCGCCATGATGAATATTAAGCCTTTGGGGACCCATATCCATACCATTAACTTTATTAGCTTTGCTACTAATTGTCACAAACAAAACTGTATTGTGTTCTTTTTTTCAAGTAGCTGTCATAGAGCAAGCATGAATATCTATTATTAAACCTTACACTACCCGCTACACTACAGTATTGAGTAGGGACAGGTCACGATCGTTTTGTCTTAAAATATACATTTTCCCTTGTTTAGTAATGCCTTAGTACTGCCCGAAGGTGGCGGAAATTCATCTAAAAGCTGCCAATGTCTCGTATATGTCGCCCTTTTAACAAAGTGTCTTCAAGTCGGCAATATTGCGCCTTTGTTCCACCTTGCCGATCTGTGTAAAAGGTACGGAGACGGAATGAAGGGTTATTGTTGTTATGCCTTTGAGCAGTGGAGGACAGAGCCTGAATGATGTCTGTGTAAAGGACAGCCGGCATGGTGGAAAAGGGGGTGTGATGTTTTGACACGGACCCTTGTGGTCGCTCTCTCCTACCCGTGTGATCACACCGGCAGCGACTTCAAGCAACAAAGTGGCCGAAAGTCGACAAGTCGATGAGCGAGCAAAACGCCGCGACTTGGCGACAAAAAGTTCAGCCAAGTTCAACTTTGTGGAAATGAGGAGCGACAGAGTTCGAGCGACGGCAAATCAGATGGCAGATGTGGTTCTCGTATTTCGCTGTTAAACTTTAGTACCGATAGCATTTTAGTTCCTGATCTTCGATGAATAATAAAACAGTTCCCAGTAGCTATCAAAAAGCATTTTTGCTTGAAATACCCATCCCTATGAAAGTTCATGCTCATTTTTTAAATTAAAATGTGTGCTGAAAAATATGTGCGTTCGGTTATGTTTCAGCGCGGTATCCTGAAATCATTATATGGCTAGAGTTAAGAATTAAACAGTTTGTTATCATACTAATTGAAAGCGTGAATGGTCTCTCTCCCTCTCTCTCTGTTTGTGTGTGTAGCCTATACATGGTGTGTGCATGCGGGGGGAGGGGTGCTACTTTTGAATAATAATCGAATAATTCTCAGCGATTATCTAATTATTATTATTATTATTATTTTTGCTTGAAATACCTATCCGTAGTATTGAGTCAGGCTGCCTGTGTTAATTGGTTAGAGGAAATGAAAACATGTATTGTGCCAGCCAGTTTGTTACTTTGAAAAAAATAGATGTATATTTATTTTTTTAGAAGAAGGAAGCTACACACTCTAGTCTTACAAACCTTAAAATTTATATTTCAAGATATAGTGTCACCACTTTACTGTGGTGGTGTCTTAATGTTTCCTGTGCTGGCCTGGTACCCTCCATTACTGCGACAGTCACATTGTTTTCAAACAGACTGTTTTTTCTTCTCAAACAAAAAGTTGGATCCAAGAGTCCACTATAGGGATCTGTTCAATTTCAACTAATACAATTTTTACAAAATTATTTGCACATTTATTCCTTTGTGCAAACAAATTTTTCAAAATTATATTACAAATGCAATGTCCTATGTAGGGCTGAAACAAATGATTATTTTTAAAATCTATTCGTAGATTATTTCTTCAATTAATCTGTGATTATTTTAGACAAAAAAACTGCAAACTCTGGAGCCAAACAGGCATATTGAAATTTACTTTTTGATCATATTAATTGTCTTGACTTGTGTTGAGACATCAAGTGAGTAAAGATTTTTTGGTAGATTTTGCTGAATGATGAAACCAATAGTGGTAAAGATAAATTTAATATGAGAATGGCTCCTAGGAGAGGTATGGAGGGAAAGGGGGAGAGATAATTGATGAAGAAAGGGAAAACGGAATGGAAAGAGAGATGGAACGAGGTAGCAGAGTCAGACTTTCGGACCCCAGTGTATGCCCAATAAACTTGTCTTAACAGCATGGGCAATGCTTTGACCTGTTACGCAGGTCTAGCAAACACAATGTTGAACTGTCAACTGTGCACTACGATGTCATCTGAGAGTTTTAACCTGCAGACCAATGAAATTTTTAAAACATTAACAAATGACCTGCAGAATATATTAAAACATACCAGGAAAGTTATTATCTGTGTGCACACTCTGTACCCCTACATGCATTATGATATTATCCTTACACTATGAAGAGCTGATTTAATGCTTTAATGAAGGCTCTATTATGGGTGGAATAAAAATCTGTCTACACCAGCCAGGTGGATAGAACCATTTGTCCTTCCATGCAAATGTGTGGTCTGGGTTGTTTGAGGTTAAGGAAGGCTTCGAAAGAGGCAACACTATAACCTGTCAGGATTATTGATGTTTTCCTTTAGAAATAGAATCTCAGCTGTTTCTGGAACAAGTGTTTTTTTTCTTGATTTTTCTGTCCACGTAGGTTGTACTATTTGTGTCTGTATGTCACACCAATGCGTCATCCCCCTGTGCAGTTGGATCACCACTAGCTGCATCCATGAGTCTGCTCAATAGCAACTAGACTACAGCACTATGTCTGCTGTTGCCATAGCGACGCTGTGTTAATGAGTCTGCATTCTAATGATGCCTCTTGGTTGCTCAAGGAGTTAATGTAGAGAATGGGTACTTCTTCTGACATGAGGACTTCTTGAGGATATCTTGTGACAATTAGTAGCATAGCTAATAAAGTCTATTTACAATTACAAAATTCAAAGGGTGGTCTCAGTTGATGCAAGTGTAACTGCTTTACACCCCTGGCTGAACTTTGTGACATTTTTCTGCTTTTTCAGTAGTGGATTTTGAAAAAGAAACGGAAAGCTGTTTGGAACAGTGCAGAGGTGCAGGGCTAAGAGATGGTTTCACTTAATCCACCACTTAATCCAACAGTTTTACTAAAGTGACATTATCTTTATATTGCAGTATATATCGCAGTATTTGCAGTAGCAGCTGAAATTAAAGGTAAAGGCAAACAGAGCTAGACGCTGTTCCCCTTTTCTAAATCTAAAATGTGTTATAATTATGTCTTAAACGAAGAGCAATGCTGTGCATGTAATCATTTTAATTTGAAAATTGTGTGGATTTGTGCTTGAGGCTTCTGCACAAGACATCTTGAATATCAATGGACTTGTCTTCCTCCTGTTAAATTAGCTTACCTCTCACCTCATTAGAATACTATCCTGGGAAATGAGCTAGTGGGGGTGTCCTATACATAATCAATTTTAGCTTTCCAAAAGTAGCTTAAGTGATAAAGGCATCGTTGTACTGAAATAGCCTCTTGACCTAGAAGGTTTTGGCAAAAGGAAATGTTGTGAAATTAAATTGCAATTACAGCTGATCCGATCAGAATATCCTAATAATATATTCCCTTTGTCTACAGTACATTGTTTTTAGTCTGTTGTCACCCAATATAATCTGCTAGTGGTTTAAATGATTATCAAAATTGACACCAAATCAAACTTTGTTTACATCACTAGATAGTTGATGCTATTTCGTAACCATTTTGATGAGGTGAAGTAGTGGTGATAATAATAGCTGTAAAACACAATAATAATTGGATCAAGGTAAAACTTTACAATTAATTTCTTTCACCTAATAGATAAAATTCAGTTTATAAATGGTAGTGAAAAGCAAAGTGAGCAGAGGGATTGAAGTCTTTTGAAGCTTTTACTGAGATTTTTAAGTGGATATCATTTAATTGAATCTCCCTACACGCAAATAAATCTTAAAATGTATTATTTATCCTTTAAACCAATCCCTTTTTAAGTATCTGCCTCTATCCCGCCCAGGTAGAATATCCCATCATGCAGTTTGATGAGGACTTCCACCACTGGAGCTGACACCGTCAGCCCAGCCTCATCACTACCAGACCTTCACATTCCACTGCCCTGACCTCTCTTCCCGGTCGTCGCTGCATGCATCGACCCCCAGACTCCTTTGCCCCAGATCCATCACTTCCACTCCAGAAACACTCTAGCGCAGTAGCCAAGGCCAGCCAGCGGTTCTTTTCACCAGCCTACTGGGCAGGGAACCGCTCCAGGCAGCCATGTCTAGCCGACGCAAGGCCTCTACTCCCTGTATGATCCGACCAGGGAAGACTGTGGTGGAGCTGGATGACGAGGAAGACACTCAGGTGTGTTGTTATTGCTTTTGATTTCACATTTTTGATTATTAATTTGAAATGAGATAAATCCGACATTTAATGTTGAAAAATAGACATACACAAAGTAGACAATGTGTTAATGAAGGCTACTGTATTAAAAGCCATCTTAGCAGTAACACAATGCGTTGTTGTTCTTGTACTGGCTTTAAGAGTTTGTTTGTTATTTTAGGCAAGGTTTAAGAAAAAAATTTAAATTTCTACACAATATTCTAGTCTTTTTTTCTAGTCTCTTGTCTCTGTATGGGTACTAATAGTACAATGTTATATCTGTTCATTATTGCTTGTGTTAAACTCAGAACACAGTGGAGAACCATGCTGAAGAGGCACCCATGGACACAGCCCTCTCTGTGGAAGAGCAGCGGCCCATTAGCTTGGATCCCACGGACAAGATCTTGGACCCCCCAACAGCGCCAGACAAAGCAGAGACTGAACCACCAGACCCCTCCAAGCCTCAGCGAAGGCAACTGGGGGGCTACGAGTGCAAATACTGCCCCTTTTCCACCCAAAACCTCAACACTTTCAAAGAGCACGTCGATGCTAACCACCCAAACGTCATTCTCAACCCCCTCTACCTGTGTGCTGTCTGTAACTTTAACACTAAGAAGTTTGACAGCCTCACAGAGCACAACGAGAAATGTCACCCGGGAGAGAGCAACTTTAAATTCAAGCGTATCAAACTGAATAATCAAACTATCTTAGAACAGACGATAGAGGGGTGTAGCAACACCGCTGTTATTTATAACATGTCAAACGCCGTGCCCGCTAAAGGCGAGGAGGCAGGGAATCTTCAGCTCAACAAATCGGCCACCGTCAAGTTTGGCGCGCCAAAAACAACAGACATTAAACGGACAGAGCTTCAGATGGCCAAACTGGCCCCTGATCTGGTAAAGAAACCAATCACAGCGGTCAATGTCAACGGGACGGTCATCATTCCAGAGTCAACGCTCCTTAAAGCAGACAGCCTTTCCCACATCATGCCTTCCCTGCAGCGGCCTCCAAACTACAACCAGGTGGGGAAAAAAACAAATACTTAATTTGTAGCGGCATGACAAATAAGTGTGTTACAGTTAGTGTACAATACAGTGTATCGAAATTTTAAATTGTGTCGATGATTCTCTCCTTGCTGTTTTCTGTCCTACACACTCGCGCGCACACACACACGCACGCACTCTTCTTTTCTCGCATTCCTATTGGACAAGCAAAGGCATGCATGCCTGAGCCAATCAGTGAGAGTGGGAGGGAGTTTCACACACCAGATGGAAAGAGCTCATTTTCTGTACTACTCTATTTATCTGTAGTGTAGTGCATAAGGAAGTGAAAATGTTATTGAATTATAAACCTAAATTAATTTTGAATCGTGATTTGTGTACTTCTGTCTTTTACAAACTAGGCAAAGGTATTACCTAGTTTTAACACTTAGGTGACACTTGTATACTAGCTATCTTCCAGTGGTTTGGTTTTTTTAATCCACCATTTATATTGCCTAATCACAATTTCATATCTAGTCAGTAAAGGGCGAAGGATGGTAACTCATGACCTGTGTTGTTCCAGGTGCCGAAGATCGCGGTGCCCCTCAACACGACCAAATACAACCCCTCCCTGGATGGCAACCTGACGCTCATCTCCTCCTTCAATAAGTTCCCCTACCCAACGCAAGCAGAACTCTCCTGGCTCACTGCAGCCTCCAAACACCCAGAAGAGCAGATTAAAGTGTGGTTCACAACACAGAGGCTTAAACAGGGTATCAGTTGGTCTCCCGAGGAGGTACGAATTACAATTTAAAAAAAAAAAAAAATATATATATATATATATATGAATTTCACATTATTTATTATAATATAAGTACATGCCATCGTCATACCTCCTACGCAAACTCACATTGGGCCTGGGCCATAGAACATTAACCAAGGTGCCGTGTTTTGCCTGAAACAACAGGTTGAAGAGGCCAGGAAAAAGATGTTCAATGGAACCATCTCGCCGGCCTCGCAGACCTTCACAGTGGTAGCTCCTCAGTTCAACACCCAGCCACCCACCACCCGCTCTGCTCCCGCTAAGGTCACCCAGGCGACAGCCTCTCTGCTCCAGTCGCTACCGTGCCACCTCCTGGGACAGACCAGCTTGGTGCTGACTCCAGTGGCTAACGGCTCCACCGTCACTTGTGCACCGTTGGCACTCACTGTAGCTAACCAGGTACTGTATTAAAAAAAAAACATACCACACCAAATATAGATATGTTAACAAACACATTTCCAGTACATTACCGACATGTAAAAGTAACACTCCTGAGCAAACTGTATGTGTGTACTGTTGAGAAGAGGGCCGCTCAGTAGCCAGCAGAAGGACACTTTTGTTGCTGTGGTCAGGTCCCAAGTGTGAATGTGTTTAGCTCGGAAACAATGCATGCTCGCAAAACGCATGCAGAGATGCAAGTTAACAATATCTTATTGTGCTGGACACATTGCAACTTGGATATAATCCCTTTTGGAAAATGGGCCTCATTCTTCCTCTTAAAATACTGTACATGTTGACCTGTGTCTAGTCCATAGAGTTATGATAATATTAATGAAAATCTAGGCCAGGCCCCATGTTCGCCCCTGACTTGACTTAGCAACAGACCCCTCCATTTTATTTTTTATTTTTTTTATTATTATTATTATATCACATTTGTGTCTATTTTTTTTAGAAATGTTAGTGTATGTGAATATTTGTATATGTATGAGGCAGGGATTACTTTAATTAAACCACTGCAGGTGGCGCAGTCCCTCAAACGACCCCTGCCGTCCCCCATGGTCACCCCTGACACCAAACGACCCTCCATCATTCAGACAATCCACGCGCCCATGGCAATGGCCAAGATGGCGGCGCCAAAACTGCTCAGTTTTACCGTAGATGCCAATAAAACAGCCGAGCAGCTGTCCGTACTGCGGGCCAGCTATGCAGAGTGTCCCTTCCCCGAGGAAGACGAGGTAAGAATAGCTCAAATAAAATAACCATTTTCTTCATTGTAGTAGATAAAAGTGCATGTCTAAATTATGTTTCACGGCTTTTGTTTCACATTAATTACTGATTGAATTTTGTGTCTTTTATAAATAGATCTACAGGCTAATAGAAACCACTGGGCTGTCTAGGGGAGAGATCAAGAAGTGGTTCAGTGAACAGAGACTGCTCAATCTTAAAGGTAACACAAAATGCTGGTTGTCAAGGGGTCAAAAGGAAAAGCCTGGCGTTTGCTTAACCAATCGGTGTGAATAACGCTGTGCTTAAAGTGATATTGAACTTGAAAAAAAACCTTGACTGTACTATATACCTTCTTTACCTCAATAAAGCCCCACTCTTACTTTTGTGATTTCCGGTAATGTGTTTTCCCAAGATGATTTTTGTTGTTATAAATCGATGCTGCTTCAACTATCATACATACAGTGGAACCCAATGGAGGTAAGGGGAAAAGAAAGGATACATTCAGTTCAATAAGGCACCCAAACCGAATACTACATTCCATACATCAGCATGTGGACTTAGTCTATACTGAGGTAAGGAAGCTCTGAATAGTCATACGTTTTTCCTAAACTTCAATATCACTAAGCATTTAATAGAGTTCTTAGCAGCATCAATGCCTGCATTGCCTTGAAATCCTGTCAGGAACCTGAAAGCATCTCTGTTCGTCACTTTTTAAGGCATTGCTCCACCACCAGTGCTGGTGAAGGCAGAGGTGTTGCCTGTGTTTAAAGACGGCTCGGTGAAGAAAGCCATGCCCGGAACGTTTCCCCTGCTAGAGAGAGTGAAAGGCAAGTCATCGGAGCAGCTGAAGACACTGGAGGAAAGTTTCCAGAGGAGCAACTCTCCAACTGAAGCAGAGCTTGGTAAAGCCTGGGACACGGCATGGCTTATAAAGGTTCTACTTGTAAGATCGGTTTAACAACAAAAATAATTCCTAAAAATAATTCATAATAATAATACAAAAATCAAGTCAAAATACATTCACATTTATTAAAATGTGAATGTATTGTATCTAAAAAATAAAGATCCAGTGATTTGCAATATTTAATAATGCATGAGAAATTGTAATTTATCCAAACCCAGTTTAACTTGAACCCATAGGGGGGTCCATAGAAAAGAAAAGGTTTATAGGATTCTGTTTTATTAGATGGTATATGGTGAATATTTTCATTAAAGATTGATCAGAAAAATTGACTTACATGTGGTTAAATTTAGTGTTTTGTATGTGCCTTAGCTAAATACAAGTATAAGGTATGGATCTCCAGTACACTTAAAGGAAGGCAACACCACAAAACAACATGATCATGCATGCAGTAGTTACTGTTTTTTGGCAAATGTGTGTCAGTTATTCTTTCACTTAGAAAACCAACTCTTAGCTATTTTTGTTGTACAGCTAGGTGTGAGGACATCTATTGTGTACTCAACTACGAAACAGCTTGGGGAAAACATTTTAAAATGTTTTGTTTTTAATAGGCTTAAGTAAACATGCTGTGTTCATGTGTTGCCATGGACAATGTTCTTGTTTGTTTCCCATACACAGAAATAAAAGTGTTTTAGGTGATAAAAACGTAATGATTGACGGATGTGTTCTCCTGCAGACCAGCTGACTAAGGACACCAGGCTGTCCAAGACGGAGGTGGACTGCTGGTTCTCAGAGCGCCGGGGCCTGCGGGACAACATGGAGAAGGTCCGACTGACCATGGCCTCCAGGAGCAGCGAGGAGCGGGGGGAGTGTCTGGCGGGAGGGCTGCTGAATGGAGCCTGCCACCACGACCAGGACGGGAAGATGCCAGGCTCCTCCCCTCATGCGCCCGTCCTCTCCACCACCTCCCCTTCCTCCTACCCATCCTCTCCTCCCATACTCGCGGCCTCCTCCCCTCATGCGCCCGTCCTCTCCTCCTCGGCGTCGCCTCCTATTCTCACCTCCTCCTCTCCACGCCCGCCTGTGCTGTCGGCCTCCACCAGCCCAGCTCCCATCGCTAGCCGCTCCCTCGCCCTTCTCAGAGAGGTGAGGCGTGCCCGAGAGGGGTTGTGTAAAAATGCATGTCTTGAGCGGGAAGTACAAGCCTTAACCTTCTCAGTTTTAGGGAAAACATGTTATCTGGTTATTCTGGTATCGCTTCATACTTCATACTTTAATTGTTGTGTGATTTCCTGGTGTGAAGTTACAGAGAGAGAGTTTTTACGAAATATGTACATTTATAATCTTGACAGGTGTTTTGTCGGACCCAGTGGCCGTCTCCTGAAGAGTACAGCCAGCTAGAGGTTCAAACAGGCCTGGGACGGACTGACATTGTGCGCTGGTTCAAAGACCACCGGTCAGCATTGAAGTCTGGGGAGACACTGGACTGGATGGAGGACTTCCAGAACCAGAGCCACCAGCAATCAGGCCAGGAGCAGAATGGGAAGTTGAAACAACCGGACACAAAGATGCAGAAAGGTAGGTTAATAGAGTTAGGTACAAGGTGTGGGGTCGCAACCACTATGAACCATATTATAGCGTAATTAGCTATATATATTATATATAGCTAATATTATAAATATACCGTATATTACTTTTAATAACCAACCAGCACTGTATCTGCTTGCTGTGTTTTTAAGGACTTGTTTATTTCTTGTTCCCTTCTACAGCCCTAGGAGAGGAGGCTGGAGAGAGGCTAACAGCAGCCGAACACCCCAAGTTGTGCAACCAGGAGCTAGTGCAGTGGTTTACCAACAGACTTGGTAACAGCGTGTCAGATCTGAGCAAGACCAGACCAGATCAGACCAGCCCCAACGCAGCTGACAAAGAAAGGTGTGTTCAGAGAGATCTTGAGTGTAGAGTTTTTACTATGTACTGTGCAGGTGTCAACAACAGAAACAAAGGCCATCTCACATTTGTTGCCCTTGCTCCTTTTTCAGTCTGACACTGAATAAACACATGTGCACACAAAACATTCACCGGTCATCTCCCATCTCCCTTGTCAGTGTTTTACCATAACTTTCTCCCTGTTAGGTGGCTGAAGGTCACCGTGGCAATGGGTGAGGAGAAGGACAGAGGAGCAGAGAAGCTGGCATCAGAACCAGACCTAATGACCTTGGAACATCCTGGAAGGGTCACTGGCTGATGGTAAGTTCCCTGAAAAGGGAGGGAGGCGTGAAAGGAACTACACACAAAAGATTGTATCAGACACTGGGATACTTCACTGCTGTTCTCCAGGGACCCCATGGCTTTAGCCGTATTGGTTATATTGTTCAGTTCAATATAAGTGAATAGTCTTGTTTGGTATGTCATTGGATCATATACACATAATACTGTATGTTTGTATGGCAATGTGCCCTTATATCCACTTTGCTTGTATTAGAGAATGTCTTCGCTTAGGGGTTTTATTTTTACACCTTATTTTCCAATGCAATGTTGGATGTTTATGTGGGGATTTCCGGTCACAATGACCGGGAAAAAAGAGGTTTATTGATTAACATCAATAATTTCATCCTCCCAGTCATTTATTGTTTATGCATGTGGGGCAGATGTGCTGTTAGTGTTATAGTGTTATATTTAATAATACATAATATAATAGATAATAGACAGTATATGGCTGGAACAAATTGAATGCTTTATTTCCACATTTCCACACAGAAATAAAAGGGACATCAACATCAACTTAACTATGCCTTTAAGGATGCCACAGCTGCAGCCTGCAGCTACACAGGAAAGGATTGGTGTGATTAGCTCTGATTGGGTTTTCATTAGATGCTCTCACAACCTGAATAAATAATTAAGATTTTGAGACGAATGTTATTGTCACAGGGACCTGGAATTAAGGAAACATGTGCAGTGTCTTGTTTTAATCATAATGTTCCATCTTCCAGTGCTGTCTTCTCCTCCTAAAATGTCTTTAGTGCAACTACTTGGTCCAACACATAGTTAGACTACACATGGCTGTATATGATAGATGTGTTCCATCAGATATTTTGGTTTATTTATTTATTTTCTGTTATTTCATGCTGTTTCAGATGGCGGGAAACCTTGGCTGCTAAATCTCAAGATGGCCAAATCTGGAACCAATGATCCCTTCTGCCTGTGATAACAGCACTGGGGACTGAAGCTCCATTGGTGACCACTAATGTGTGGTGCTGAGACTGACAGAAGAGTGCCAAAGCTGGACTTGATGCATTGTTCTTATTAATACTACTATTACTACTACAACTACACTTTTTTTTTTTTTTAAACAAGGGTCCCTTGTACATATTTTTCTGTATTGCGATAACGCTTTGTATAGTTTTGCTGTAAGGGCAAATTTTGTTACAATTTTTTAAGCTTTTGACACGCCCCTAAAACGAGGAATGTTTTATGCAAGTTAATTAGTTGATTGGTATAACCAGTTCAAAACAAATCTGACTACTGATCAAGAGAAGTCCTAAGAAGCACTTAGTAACGGGCAGGATAGTCTAGTGGTCTAGGTGTTGGATTCCCAGCCGGAAGGTCGTGGGTTTGAGCCTCAGAGTTGGCCTACCTGTAAGCATCCTTGAGCAAGATGCCAAACCCCTCCCTGCTCCATGTAATAGAACAATGTAATTGTAAGTCGCTTTGGATAAAAGCGTCTGCTAAATGACTAAATGACCTAATTCTAGTAACGGATATTATCATGAAAGGCCCTCTCATCTCCGGTATCATTAGAATTGTTAAAATAATATGGCCTTGCAAAGTTTCTGAACATGGTGTGGTAATAAGACTTTAAGGCACAGCCTCAATGTTGGAAGTGAAGTAGCAGTTAAGGAAAGGCAAAGAGACGGAGGGTTGTCAGTCATCAGGGAAGATGAATCTGTGTGCTGTACTTCATAGTGTACATTTACAATAGACTACTGTGTTGCATCAGGACCAGAGTTATTCAATAGGCTTTTCTAAGGCATTATATAGAGGAAAAAAACACATCTTTTCTCCTACACCATGCTGCCTTTTTAATTGTGATCTGAAATAAGTATCTGCGGTAATGTGAAAGTCTACTGGAATAAAGGGTAACTGTTTTTTTTTTATTTTTTTTTTACATTAGCCATTCTTGAGTAAGTTTGCCACCGGAAAATGTATGGCGCATGGTAGAATGAAATAGAGCTTGCTTGTTTTAAAAAAAAAACAAAACAAATGTACATTTTCTCAGTTGTCATGTGTGAACGCACAGCTTCTCCCTCTGGGCTTTATTTATGTAGGTCTAGTCAAAGCAGTGTTGGGTTCAATTCATTTACATACAGTGATTTAAATTATTAGCATTGAAACGGCAGTTCAATATATTATCAGTCAGGTTTACAATAACCAAACATCAGATTTTGCAATTTCTTTTGTGCTAACAAAGGAATTGTTAAAAGGAAGTGTTCTGCAGTAAGGGTAATGACGGACATATGTGAAATGGGTTACTTGACAGATTTTGTAGTTTCTTCATTTCTTTATTATTGTCCTACTTCAAGGATTGTTAATTTTTCTTGTGGAAATTGCAAGCCCTTTCAGTATTTGAATTTATAGAAGAAATAAAAAAACTTGCACTGAACATTAAGATGCAATTGTCTTGAATGTTTCTTATTTCATAGCAGGTTATAAACTCCTTTTTTTTTTTTTTTTTTTTTTTTTTTTTTAAATTTTGACCTGAGGGCCGGAATTTTTTTAATTTACCACAAAGTGTTTTTTGGACAAATTGGTGTACGGGGGGGCAATGTTTTTTCCA
>JAOEHI010013322.1:0-31335 GCA_025447815.1 Percopsis transmontana
TGTAGATGTATGTAGATATAGGTAGATGTATGTAGATGTATGTAGATGTATGTAGATGTATGTAGATATATGTAGATATATGTAGATATATGTAGATGTATGTAGATGTATGTAGATATGTAGATATGTAGATGTATGTAGATGTATGTAGATGTATGTAGATATAGGTAGATGTATGTAGATGTATGTAGATGTATGTAGATGTATGTAGATATAGGTAGATGTATGTAGATGTATGTAGATGTATGCAGATGAGGGTCTGACCTTTGCTGGTCTGTTGGCTTCCACACACGCGGTCGTACAGCTGCAGCTCACTCTGCAGGGAGTGCATCAGCTCCCTGCTCTCACACAGCTGCTGCTGTAGCAGAGACACCTCATGCTGGAGCCTGAGCACACGCAGGGGAATACTATAGTACAAATACACAATGTGTACACTGGACACTGTCTGCAACACATACACACACACGGACCTGTTGGCCTTCTCCTGGCCGGCCTGGCGCTCCTGCCGCAGAGCGTGGATCTGCTGAGCCTGCTCCTGGCTGTGAGACTGGAGCCGTCTCAACTCCTCCCGCCACTGCTCCGCCTCCAGCTCCGCCTGCTTCAGTCGGGCGCGGCCTGTGAGCACCACCTCCCGCAGCTGCGCCGCGTCCTCGCACGAGTCTGGAAGCACGAGAACAGTTAGGATTATCCCCGTCTGTTAGTCTTGGTTTCCTTGCTAAACCAAGGAAGGCCTTGGGTGCAGTACCTGAGCTGGCCTGTAGGCGGGACTGAAGAGCCAAGTTCTCCTCCTTCAGGACTCGAATCTCATTGGAGAGCTGGCTGACTGTGTCCAGGCCCTGAATGTAGATGTTAGTGGGGGCCCCTGGGATGATAACGAGAGCCATTTAATTGGGAGTTGACGTGCAGTATGTTTAGTATAAACCGTGATAGTAAAGGGAGATCACTGCGGTGCATTTGCCTGCATGAAACCGACCTCCGTCGCGAGCCGCGCTAACCAGTCTCTCCTCCAGCTGCTGCCTCAGTCTCTCATTGGTCCTGATGGAATCCTCCAGACGCTGCCGCAGACACTTCACCTCCCTCAGGTGTTCCTGTATCAGGTCTGCACCTGGAGACAACATTGTCATTGTAGATACACTGAAGTTACAAACCCAACCGATAATGCTATTCAGTGTAACCTGAACTCAGCTCCCAACTCAAGCATCAACATGGTTACACATACCTGAATGGCTATTTCCGGACAGGTATGCTGATGATCCAGTGTAGCCTGTGATTGGCTGAACCATGTTCTCTATATCCCATGATGCACCACCTGTCACTAGACCACTAGAGTCTGACTGTAGGGAGCTGCCCAGCTGGTACTGTTGAAAGGCATTTTGAGAAAGCTGGTTGTAGGAGAGGTTGTGTTGGTTATGGCCACCGAGTGAGAGAGGAGACAAAGCCTTGGCGCAGGGAACTACGAAACCTGCAACCAAATACACAGAAAACCGATGTTAAGATGGGTGCTGTATGTGTAAGTGTTCTCAGCAAACCACCCTCTGGTTAAGATAAGAGATAACTTTATTCACTGAGGGGAAATCCAGAAAGAAAGTTAGTACCAAACCATGCTCTCTCCAAAAGAAGTTGTTCAGAGGTCTACAGGGGTCAAAAACTACTTATTTTTGCTGTATAAAATTTGTCGTATATGCAAACACATTGTTAAATATACACCAAGCAACCATTTAAAACAGCAAAAAAATAATAAATACAAGAAATAATGATAATGATCCAGTGTGTGACGCTCGAGCCCCGTGTTGGGAACCACTGTGCTAGAGTATCAGAATCACTGCTGCCAGTAACAGGGTATCATGAGCTATGTTCTTGGCTTTACATTCCACTAGACCATGCTGAGGCTGACCATCGTTCTGCTCATACAGCGGGTCCAGCTCTTGGCGAACAGCGTTCACAGACAGGGCCCTGGGCCGGGGGTCAAAGGTGACAGGCCGGACCCAGAGGTCGGGGCCCGACGGGCCAGGAAGAGAGGAAGACACTGGCCCACTGAGGAGGGCTAAGGGAGAAGGATGATACAATTTGAGGGAGGAGTGGGAGGAAGAGGAGGGAACAGGTGGTTTGAGAGGAACCACTGCATGCTGGGTATTTCGGGCAAAATATCCCACAATACTTGGCAAGGGCAAAGCACTGTGTGAAATCCAACCAAGAACTGTGAGTTAAAAGAATGTAGACTTATTTTCTAATTCCTTTGGTTTGTAAGGATAGACAGACAGACAGACAGACAGATGACAAGATGACTACATAGGCAGTGTCCCGTAGTCCTTAGTGACAGACCAGATCCAGTGTGTGACGCTGCAGTCTTACCTCTGGAGGACTGACTGGCCAGACCCACAGAGGCAGAGCAGAGCATGTTGGGACAGCTGCTGGAGGACTTGAGGCCGCGGGGGTGAGTGACAGAGGGACAGACTGGAAGAGAGTGGAGGGAACGGACAGGGGGATGGAAGGATGGAAGGACGGAAGGATGGAAGGAAGAAAAAACAGAGTGGGATCGTGGGTGAGGATGTCGAACCTGGTCCGTGTCCCGGCCCCAGCCTGCGCACCTCCTCCTGGTACTCGCTGACGTCCAGGTCCGAGCACAGCTCCAGGTCCTCGTTGGTGCGACACTCGTCCGACACCAGGGAGGTCCTGTCCGACTGGTCGGTGGTCTCGGAGAGGGCGCGGCAGCTTGACGGCGTCTCCGGGAGCTGCTGCAGCTTCGTGTGCAGCGATTCTATGATCTTATCCTTCTGCTGGAGCTCCTTGCTCAGTCTATAAACACACAGAAATACAGAAATACATGCTGTTATGTGCTGTATGCATAGGAGAGATTCAAACAGAAGTTTGAACTAACCCATCCTATAGGTCTCTAATGCTGTGTCTGTATCCATACTTACATACAGTTTATATATCAAATTATGAGTATCCCCCTTACTGTTTGACTTGTCTCTGTAGGAGCGCTCTGTCTCTCTCCAGCAGTATTCTAACATAGGCCGTGTCTTTTGCTTGGCCCCCAGCCACAGTGAAAGACCACAGAGAGTTCCTGTACACAGGACTGCTCTTGGGAAGCATGGACTTCCACAGAGGGGCCATCTGACCGGTAGCTGAGCCCAGAGGCAAAGAGCAGGTCCCGGGTGCAACGCAGACCTGAACGTCCAACCAAGAAATATATAACCCTTGTTGGCTCACGGTTCTCTTAGAGACTCCAGACCTCAATGTATAAACACTATTCTATACAAAAAAATACCATCCATAGGAATCTCAGTTTAGAAATCCACCGGTTAGGTGTCGTCCGTTCACTGGGGACAGGGTTCTAGGAGAGAGAAGGCAGCGTTGCACGCCCACACTGAGCCTCTTAAGCCAGGCTGGCAGGACACCTGGGAGACAGTTCAACGACGTCAACTTAATGATAAAGGATTTCACGGCGCGCGTGGATTATCACCCGCCTTCTGTCTCCACGTCCAACTTATAGAGCCATGCGGAGGGGCCACCTCCTCACCGCCGGGTCATGTGACCAAGCAAACTAATCACCAGGACAGAGATAACACTCCACACAGGAAGCCAATGATGCCGGACTTCGTGTGGAAGAGGATCGAAAGACAACAAACGTGGCACGCACCGACCACAGATTTTGTGGAGTGGATTTAGCGCCTCTGCTTGAACTGGGGAAGTGATTTGAATGACAGCAGCCTGTAAAACAAACTAACAACAAAACAAAACGAAAAACTTCCTGAGGATGAAATTTCTAGCACAGCATTCATTCTAATCTGGCCAACAATCACATTAACATATGAATGTGATTGTTATGTTACATATGAGTGTCAATAGGTAAGGAAGAACCACTTTTTGGATAAATGATCGCACACATTTTCATTCCTACACAACTTATTGATCTGTTTATATGATTATTTGCTAAACGCTATCATGAAGTGTTCCTGGCAGTTTGCTGATTACTGCACTGACGAAAGAAAACAATCTCTCAGATTGGATAGACACAGATAAGACAGAGATTAGCCAGTGCCCTCTGACATGTACATAATCACAAGCACACACACACACACACAACATCATTCACAAGCCAACCCACCGTAGAGCGAGCAACTCATGGCCTGTTTTGTCGTCAAGGCCTTCTGCTCGGTCACCTATGGAAACCGGACGAGAAAGAGGGAGAGTGAGAGAGAGAGAGAGAGAGAGAGAGAGAGAGAGATATGTTAAAACAGGTCTGTCAGCAACATTGTGGAGAATAAAACAGCAAGAAGAAGAAATGTGTACAGTTTCTTCTTCTTCTACAGTACAAACGTGTTTTCTTACGCCCACTAATCTTGGTGCCCACTCTCTGTGCCAGGGAGGTGCTTTGTGCCAGCTGCTCTCTGAAGCTCTGCCCCATGTAGTAGTCGATATCATTGGCACGGAGCAGCTCCTCAAACGCCTGTCGGTGGTGTAGGAGTTGTATCAGGTTTAACACGGGCAACTGGACAATACACTGCGCTGCTTGCATTATGAGAGGAAAGCTGGGGTCATATAAAGTACCTTGGTGGTGTCGCCCAGGTGCTGCGTGAGGATGTGACAGACCCCTCTTCCCTCTCTCATCCTCTGTCTAAGGTGGGACAGCTCACGGGCCTGGGCCTGGATCAGCGTGTTGTACTTGCTGCAAAGGTGGGAAAGTGGTGTTTCAGTACATCACTATCACCAGCCTATCACTAGCCTTACTGCACATAGTTATGTTATCAGAATAACTATAAAGACGTACTTTATGGTACATTGAAGGAACCAAAATATGCGTTTCATCATGCTGGGTAGCTGAGTCAGTTAGCTTGTTGTTTTCAGTAAAGCACATATTGTCTCAAAGCGCTAAGGGCTAGCCGTCATATGACCAGCACCACAGCTAGCTAGAACTCCGGTACCTCAGGGGCACAGGGACAAAGCCCTCAGTGGAATAATTAAAACCTATACTACAATTTCCTTAAACTTGCTCCCTAATCCTAGCGCCACCCACCCAGGCCATGTGGCACATTTGCCCTCCTCCTCCAGGCCTTTGCCCTCCAGCCTGGAGCTCTGAAGCTGCGCCTCCAACGACGCCACTCGCGACACCAGTTCTCTGAGCTCGCGACTGGGCTTGGGCTCCGAGCGCGTCCCGAGTGTGTCGGACATCCAGCCCTCATCCTCCTCCACGCCGCTGGGGGCCGGCGAGGGCTCAAACGCCCAGTTCACCTGGAGGGACAGAATAGGAAGGAATTCATTAAGGCAATTCTCAAACTTTATGAGCCACAATCCCTAGAATGAGTTGGTTCATAAGTCACGACAGGCTTTGAACCATTTTCTTTGTAACACAAATGCAATTACAATATATACAAAAACACATTCTATAATAATTTATTTTTTTATATTTTACTCTTCCAAAACTTACAATACAATAATAAAAATCACAATTGTACTCATATGATATATATCAACAACAACATAGTTTTCAAAGTGATTTGACAGTCACATAAAATCAGAAAATCAGTTGTAAAAGCATATAACACAGTTACACTGCCTTTAAGAAACACTGCATTTAGTCATCCACTAATGCACACTAATAGTACAGTCACAATAAACCACTCCAAACAAACTACTATATTAAACTACTATAAGTGAGTGCAATGCGGACACCTTGCGCGGGGGGCGCTCCAGGCTGGAGGCGTAGTCGCTGGTGGTGGAGAGGGAGCGCAAGCGCAGCTGCAGTCCGCGGATCACCTTGTGACACCGGACCAGCTGGGACCGCAGGTCCTGCACCAGGTGCTGGAGGGAGCTCGTTCCCGGCTCCTGCTCCATCTCGTAGGCCCCGCTACTGCTGCCGCGGCCCGCAGGGTACCAGCCGGCGCCCTCGTAGTCCTGGTGGTGGGACAGGGACGTGCACATCTCCAGGTCGTCAAACTCTGATGGAGGAGAAGGAGAAGATACAGTTGGATACAGAAAGGGTTCAATCATTATGTGTCTGTGGCACCGATGCCCCTAGTGGAAACCGGCACACATTACACATGACAAGGCAGGATGTATACTATAGAGGAATGAGTATTGTTGCTCTTCACCTGGGCTGCTGGCGTCCTCTCTGTCCACCTCGTTCTCACTGCGACCGCAGGTCTCATAGCCCAGATCCTGAAGGTCCACCTGCACCTGTTTGTTTGCCTGCTGAACCGACGTCTCCGCTGGAGAGAGAAGGAGTCATTGGTGGCTTATAGCTCACAATGTCATAAACACTAAAAAATATAGCAAATATCAAGATTTTTCAACCGTGAAATCAAGAGAACCGTTGGTCTACTTCTTCATTTTTTGTTCATGCGTTCATCCTATAATCAGTGTGTGTGTGTGTGTGTGTGTGACTTACTGAGCAGGTCCCTGTAGTCTTTCAGCTGCTCGGCCTGAGCGTGCACGGTGGCCTCAGACACCATCAGCCTCTCCTGCAGCTCGCTGTTCTCCCGCTGGCTCAGGGCCAGGTCGGAGCGCAGTCGCCCCGCCTCCCCGCCGGGCTCCACCTCCTGTGGGGGACGTGGTGCTTTAACAAGGTGCCTACGTGTTCTCCACCAGACTGCAAGTACTATAGAGGCAATCTAGCAGGGGCTAATGAAGTATGGAGGGTTATACTTTCAGCAAACTGAAACGATTGACCAATAAACGACAATAAACTCCTGTAGTATGTTTGAGAGAGTGAAGACCGCAGCTGTGGGCAGCACACTGCTTACATAAAGCCACCCCGAAGCAAAGAAAACAGCATTACAACAGAGACTCTTGTACCAACAGGAAAGACCACAGGGGCTGCCCCCTCATTTAAATGGAATGGAATTGGCGGGGGGGGGGCTTAAACTATAGGAGCTGGCTTTGTCTGGTTTTGTTAAGTTTTCCTTTCTAGTCAACTTGTTGAGGTTTTAGATACAGATGTACAGTAGCTTCTATTTAGCTTCTTCGTATCTGTTTATCTGTTTATTGATTTGAAGAGGTTATGTGTATTTCTTTTCCAGAGGGGCATGTCAATATATGCTGTGTTTTGTCCAATTGAATTCCTCAGATTTAAAATTCTAACCGAATGGTTTATGGTGGGAGGATTCCATGGTGCATGGAGGCAAAACACTCAATTGTGTTCAGGTGATAATGCATGTTTAAGAAGCACCCTGCCTAAAAATACCTTTTCATACCATGCAATGGTAGAAGACTGCACACACTGGCCCTTTAAATGCAGACGGGTTACCTCCGGCTGGTGTGGCTGGCGGTGGGACAGCAGCGTCCCCAGGTCCAGAGAGCACGGCCGGGCGCATGTCCTCTTGCTCCCGTCCTCCATCAGGCCTGCGCTCGGAGGGCCGCGCTTGACCGCCGCTACTGAAGGTGCCCCTGCATCCTTCTCCTCTTCCTCGTCCTCTCCTTCTTCCTCCGTATAATCCTCACTCTCCTCCTCTTCCAGGTTGGCGTCTGGGACCTCTGGTCGCCCTCGGCTCTCTCCGGGAGCCTGGTTCTCCTGTCGGAGGCTCTGCAGGACGCTCCTGGTGGAGGACACGCACGTAGCAACACATCAGACTGTAGTCTTCTAAGTGTGAGCCACTATAAGTATTGCATGGTGTCTGCATGGTCAGTAAGCACTAATCCCTCTTGGGGGATGTTTCAGGATACAGTATATCAGGATTTGTACCGGTTCCACCCAGAAGCTCGTGTGAGAGCTTCTGGGTTTCTCCGATTAGAGCCTAGATTTAAGTTCTTTTATTTGGGCGACCCCCTTACGGACCACCCTCCTCCCACAATTATGCCCTACTGGACTCCATGTCTCCGCTCTGTAGCACAACAACACAGGCAAATAATCACCTCATCTGAGCGATGGAGTTGAATCCATCACTTTCCAGTTGACATCTAATGTCTTCCAGCTCTGCTTGAAGTTTCTCTTTTGCTTCCTCCAGATGCTGGATGTTCCTCTGCGTCTCTGTGTCCTGGGCTGGCGGTCCCTTCACCAGGGGAGTAGACAGACCTTCCTGTCCACACGCCGTTACAAGGGTCTGTGTAAGAGAAGCAGGTCAGCTTATTTGAGCAGAACCCCACATTTCACAACTGTGCATGAAAGTGCATGTGACTGTTGAGGGGAGGGAGTAGAGGGGAGTGCCACCTACTCAGCATTCAGGTGGGGCATGGGCATGTGCTCTGGTGGTTTAAAACCAAAGCGTTGTTTGCGAGTGTCCCTTTAAAACATAGCTCTTCATGTATAAGCACAGTGCCGTAGAATGTGAGGCTTTACCTGAATGGAGACTCGGGCATCATCGTCCTCTATGCTGTCTGTGAACTCATCACTGCTGCCATCTTCGTCGTCTCCCTCCTCTTCCTCTGAGCTGAGCTCTGGAAACACAACAACCAGAAAGATCAGGACAATATCCACACGCTGCAGTCTCTTCCTTCCAATTTCTCTCTCTGCTCCGTTTAGTCTCTACCTTCTCCACCTCTCTTTCCCTCTCTCTTTCTAGACTGAACCACCTCCTCTGAAGTCATGGAACAAAAAGGAAATGCTATATCACTCGTTGCCAGTAAGTCAAAAACACTCATGCTCCATTCTGACGCTGTGTGGGTTTGAGAGATTGTGTGTGTGTGTGTGTGTGTGTGTGTTCATTCCACAACACTGAACACGGCGTGCTTTAAGACAATCCTGTCTAAAGGCATGATGTTAGTGGTTAACAAAGAGCTGTTTCGTAGCAGTGTCTGAGACAAGACAATGTTATGAACCAACATAAGCAATTTCCCCTCCATTTCTGGAGGGGAAAGCTTACAGCAGCAAGCCGTATACTGTGTCGGCTTTAGAGGGGCTAAAGACATATAGGCCCGAACACTATTATTAATCTGCTATTATTATTATATTATATTATGTGTACACACCCACACCCTCAAGAACACATACACATGCGCACTGGCATGCATGTGTGTCTTCCTGCCTACCAGTGGAACACAATGGAATGTGACACCGGGATGTTATTCTTTTGTTGCCTTCACTCTCTCTCTCTCATAGACACACACATACATAAAGTCCTTTAGGAGGTTATGGCATTATGTATTAGAATAGACATATTGAGGCTTTATATCAAATATATTTTATAATCTTCATATTTTTATAATTAGAATCATGATAAATTCAGTTTTTGTTCAAAAGTTTCACTGCACTTATTATAGCTGAGCATTTAATAACTTATCATTGTGTCTGTACTGAGAGCACAGGAACTAGGGGGAAAAGTCACTACGAAATCAAGAATTATAATATAGGTCTGTTTTTAAACAATACATATAATCACATTCATACATTACGTATACATAGGCTGAATAATAATGTGTATTATGCATAGTTGGTAGTATATTTCAGAAAAATGTTTTGTTGACTTTACAAACCTCTTGTATCAATTTCAGTCTTATTACAGTCCAGTGGTAGACTTAACTTGTTTCATTTGCGTGTGCAAGGTTTAATGTAGTGAAGAACCACACATCAACACGTCAACACAGCCATGCAAACTGGAACGTCATGCTAGCATCTCATGCATGGGGTAATACAGACAATACAGACATAAGGTCACAGTACCTCGTAGAATACAGTATAATAAAAGCCTAGAATTAGCTTTATTTAATCATTACAGTATCTCCTGTTGATGAGTTCTAGGATTTATTTTCCCAAAAACACATTTCATTGTAATGTAAGGTTTTATGTAATACATTAATAAATGTGGGGTTTGGAACAGATGGCTAGCGGATATACATACACTATTTCTACTCTGTGGGAATGTCAGAATGGACAAGAGACACTGCTGTATGGTCTTTATGGAGAGAGGGGATGTACACAAGGAGTAAGTGGGAAATTGTAGGTTTATAATATTGTTTAAACAAAATTCCCTGTTACAGACAAGAAAGAGAAATCCATAACAAAAGGTGCTTTTGACATAAGCCAGCACATTTTATTTTGTTCATATAAAATACAAAAAAAGATTTAGCCAAGAGGATCGTCTTCAAGGCTAGATGAAAGATCAAGTCGCAAAGAGCGTATGTTTTGCAATCTAAAATAATCTAATAATCTAATAATATTTGGGCAAATTGTATTCTGAACACTCACATCTAATATTTTTATGAATGTGGAAGCCAAGCAAAATACTTACAGTCACCAATTTCTGTTAATACAAAGCTCAATTGCAGGCTTATAAGAAACAAAGGCCAGTATCATACTATTATAGTTAGGTTACAATTTCTGTATCATGCACGTCTTTAGGACCAGAACAACTAGAGGTATGCGTATAAACTATGTGTTAAAGTGTAAATGTAAGGTTAGGGTTAAATAGAAAAGCAGTAGGTGGACATATTTTGGATTTACTAAGTGTATTTTAGGCCTAAGTGGTTACACAGAGATGGTATTAAAGCAAATTATGGATGATTACACACTTCACTGTACCATAGCTGTGAAGGCTGGTGAGACAGTACAGAACAATGGCAATACAGAACAATGGCACCGCAAAGCAGTCCGCAGGCAGTGGCAAACAAGTAGTAGTCAAATAAAGACATTGTCATAACATACACACAAAATATATGAATAAATAGAAAAACTGAGTTGCACGTCCCCACTTCATAGTCAGGTTATTCTGAACCAGCATCTACTATCATCGTAAGAAATGCTCCTGCCATCTTTTGAAAATATCCTAAAGACTGAAGGTCAGTTTTGTGTTTTCAGTCATACCTTAAATAAATACTAATAGAACGCCTTATCAGTAAAAAAGGTTAAACCGCCTCTAAATGTTCTCTATAAAACACAGAACTGGTAATCAGTGCTTTCAGACACCTGTATCTGACAGTGAGAGTGCCCGTCTCACTCCATAGTGCTGTGGTCAGTAAAAGGTACAAACAGGAGTTAGTGACAGTGCCCCCTTCAGCCCTGGAGGCTAAGACCCTGTTAATCCCCACCTCCGAAGTCTGTCTGCCTCTTAGCTGCCCTTTCTAGTGCAAGGGCCATGTTTCGGGTCCTCGCTAGGACCTCCTCTAGCTGTCCACGGAGTGCCTGAACCGAGTCTAGTTCAGTGTGCAGGGTGTTCCTAGAGCTGCTGTGTGGAGAAAGGAGGAGACAGGAGACAGATGAGGCGCTTAAACAGGAAACTGGGTTATCACGAGGCTATCAGGAGACTTTCACTAGACGTGGGTAAACAGTCCCTACCTGTCTCCTCTGCTGTGGATGTGGCCTAGGCTCTGGTACAACCTCTTCTCGGTCCTGAGGGCGTCATTCAGCCTGTGGTACTCTGACACTAGCTGTTCCAGCGTGCACTGAGGGGGGGAGAAGAAGCATACAAAACCTTAACAAAGAAGCCACTCACCAGAGTCCAATGAGGTTAAAGAAGGGGAAATCCTACTTGTGGGTCAGTGCTGCCCGTAGTGTCTCCCTGGTGTTGTCCCTGGGCCATAGACAAACGCAGGGCAGAGAGCTCTTCCTGCAGGGAGAGAGAATAATGAGAGATTCAGTGTTAAGTCAGAGGACAACGTTCACATGATGTTCACACCAAGTCGCTACGCCTTGTGCCAAGAACAAATCTCCTTCCAACTTTGTTTCCAGGGCGACCAGTGTCAGTATAAATCATCTAAGATCGCCCGTTAGCTTCACGTCAAACAGAACGTGGCAAATCACGGATACCTGCGCCTCTTTCTCCTTCTTCAGAGCCAGCTGCAGCTCCTCCTGGACGGCCTTCAGCTCCGCTTCTTTCGAGGAGGACTCCATCGCCTCCGCCTGGCCCTGCATCAGCTCCTGGCGGGTTGAGACATCGTCAAGGTCAGACGTAGAGGGAGAGGGATGGGGGGAGAGGGATGGGGGGAGAGGGGGGGAGGAGAAAAGGACAGTACACCAGCAGTACCTTGATAAAGGCTTCCTTCTCCTTCAGCAGAGTCTGCAGGCGCTCTATCTCTCCGTCCATCTCTCTGTCCTTCTCCCGCCTCATCTCACACAGCTCCCGCTCGCTTAGCGACAGCTGTTTGCGGAGCTCCTGCAACTGGCCCGTCCTCTCGCCAATCACCTGGGAGAGCCTATCAGAGCAGTCCTGAGAGAGAGAGAAACATATTAAGCGGAGTGTTAGTTCAGGCAGGCCACGGTAGTCTGCCCACAGCTGTCAGTCAGCTGTCTCACCTTTACCAACCTCATTGGCCCTTTGAATGAAGGAGGTTCTTTTAAATAGTCCCTCCTCCATTACTATTTTGACTGTCTGCTGCTGGCCTTTTCGGGGGGTATAAGCTGCTGTTTTCACCCATACTTACAAGTATGACGAGTAGAAGCCCCCCGAACTAGCCATTCCGCCAAAGATAAATCGTTAAATAGCATACTTCCATATGTCCAAATTGCTTTTGTACCATAAGACGAGTGGTCTGACTGAAACAGAAATATGGAGATGCAATGGAAAATAACAACCTAGTTAATAATAGTTAATAACAGTTTAAAAAAAATTGGAATGAATAAAACATAAATAAAATCTAAATAAATCAAAATATGTAAAACTCCTCTATTGTATGTATGTATTTGAAGACCCTAATAATTAGGGCCTAATTCATATGAATGTATAAGATCTCCCATGAGGACCAGGGCTTACCTGCAGGTACTGGTCTTTGGAGGCGATGGTGCCGAGCAGATCCTGGAGCTGCACCTGGTGCTCTCTAGCCTGGTGGCTGCGGTCGGACAGCAGCTCCTGGAACAGCTTGTCTTTCAAAGTCGCGCGGGCCTTTAGCTCCTCCACCACCTCGCTGGGACCGGCCTGAACCCGGGCCAGGAGGGCTTCCGTCAGGTCCTGCGCGCACACACACACACACACACACAGACAAAAGGCTGTGTCAGCACACCTGTTGTATATTTGTAGAGGTCAAAACAGGTTGGTTCAGTTGGACAGGTCTTTTTCAGCTTTGAGAATCATTCATATCAGCAAACAATGCAAAGCCACATCAAGGCTGTATACGTGTGCGTGTGTGTGTGCGTGTGCGTCACCTGTGCCTCCTGGCTGCGTGCTTTCAGGGCGGTCTGCAGCTGGCTGATGACGGCGTCCTTCTCTCTCACGGTGCTTCTCTCCCTCTCCTCGTTTTGCTGCTTGAGCCACTGCAGGCTTCTGTAGGCCTCTGCAGCCTGCTCCAGCTCCAGCTCCTTGCCCCGCACCAACGCATCCAGGCTCTGCGGGAGTCACACGCGCGCACGCACACACACGCACACACACACACACACACACACACACACACACACACGTCTTGTTTGTTTTCCTGTCATCGTGTTATGTGTTGTAATGTGTGGCTATGTATCACAATGGCTTCCTCTAATGTCTGATGTCTTATGTTTGTGTGGACCCACAGGAGGACGAGCTGTTGCATGAATGTGCAGCCAATCGTGTTGCTAATATACTACTGTATAATAGCTAATAGTTACTATTCAATATAAGGACTTAAAACATTTCGTTTTAGCAGAACCTCTGACTTTGAATTGCTGGTTGCTGCTTTTATGCTTATATTTCTATGATGTTAGCTTGTCTTGTATATTGATGCTTCTACCTGGTAGCATAGAGATTTGTTTCAAATGTAAAGTGAGTTACAAATAAAACATTATTATTATTATTATAATTATTATTAAACTGTTTGAATATTTCCAGAATGCAGAGCACTTTTGAGGGTGAGAGCCATGAGGTGTGTCTATTTCCTGGCTGCTGGTTGGGAGCGCACCGTGATGGTTTCCTCGTTGTTGGACAGGATGCAGCGTAGCCTGTCCATGTCTCGTTCCCGCTCTCTGAGGGCCAGCTGCAGCCCCCTGACCTGCCCCTCCCGGTCCTCCAGGCTACGGAACTTCTCATCGATGGAGCGCTGCCCAGAGACAAAGAACCACACCGTTACACAGGGTTCCCACGCGTTTCCGACTAGAACCCCCCCGACTTTCCTGTTTGCTTCCCTAGCTTCTTACCAAACAGCGAGGTTAGCCGTGAGCATTGTTAAAATGCGGATGATGAAAAAAATTGTGCGATAGAGCCCTGACCATTTTAGGTTGATTAATGCCTCTTTTTTTTCTTCTTTTTTCCCCCCATAACTTATCCAGGACTTCCAGGACCACAGGAACCGTGCTTGTATTTTGTGTCTGGACACACTGAGCAGAAGGTGTTGAAATGTGTGTGTGTGTGCCCTGTACCTCCAGAGCTCTGTCTCGGTCCTTAATGCGCTCTCTTAGTTTCTCTAGCAGTGCGTCTCTGGGTTTGGAGATGTCTGCAGACTCCACCATCTCAGAGTACTCCTACAGTGAAAGATGAAAAAGCTGTTTAGACACGTCTAGGTCTGCGAATGTGCGCGCCGCGCGTGTGTGTGTGTGTGGGATTCAGTTCTAAACCCCCGTGTGTGCGTCCCGTCACCTGTAGCTGCCCCTCCCTGTCCTGCAACGTCTGTCTGAGCTGCGCGACGCTCCTCTCCCTCTCCTGCAGCTCTGTGTGTCTCTCGGCCTCGCTCTCCTTCAGGGCCCCTTCTTTGGCCTGCAGCTCGGAGCGAGCCTTCTGCAGGGCACTGCGCAGGTCCTGCGGGCGGGGGAAAGGGTTTACACTGCTGTACTACTGCTACCGGAATCCTCCAGAGCAAGGATACCCACAGGCACACTCAAATTACGTGGACACATTGTGAATACGTGCATGTGTCAGAACGTCCTGTATCTCTGCCCATGGCCGGTGCACATGCACGCACACACACACACGCACACACACCTGGTTGTGTTTCTCCGTGACCTCTCTGTGCTGCAGCGCCTCCTGTAGATCAGAGTGGAGTCTGTCTTTAAAGCGGGCCAGGTCCTCTCCCTGCCTCTGGCTCTGCCGTAGACTCCTCTGGCTGGCCTCAAGCTCCAGGCCCAGAGAGAATAGGGAGCTCTGGATCCCCACCAGCTCACCCTGCAGCCGGGCCAGCGTGCCGGCCTCGCTTTCCCCCTCTGGCGCCTGGACATGGAAGGATCACAGGCACAAAGGATTTGAATAACCTCTTTCTTGCTGTACAAATACACCATTGAAAAACACAAAATATATAACAATAAGAATTATAACAATAAGAAAAGATTATTACAAAAACGACCCTGTGGTAATATAAAGATTTTGTTATAATCTGTTGAGAACCGCTTGCCCAGTGGTTTGACTCCATCTTCCCACTGAAAGGTCCTGTGTTCGATCCCTAAACTGGGTTTATTCGTAAACATCCTTGAGCGAGATAGCTTACCCCTACCTGCTCCGAACTACTTGTACTTGTATCTGACTAAACCCTGATGTTTTGCAAACAGTCCTTAGCAGTACATGTGTCTCACCTTGGCATGTGCCAGCTGGTTGCGATGGGCCATCTCTCTCAGTTTACACAGCGTGGCGTTCTGCCCCTCAATCAAGTGGTACAGCTCCTGGGCCTTAAAACAAGACAGACTGGAATAAACCCTTGTGCCAACCAACTGTGAAAAATTCTCTCTCAGAAATTGCATTTTACACTAATGGCAAAACGTATCATACACACACACACACAGTCTCACACTCACACACACCTCAGAGTCTTTAGTGGTGATGGACTCTGTGAGGTCCTGGATGGTTCTTTCCTGGCTCTGAGCGGCCTGCCGGATGGATCGAAGCTCTTGCTCCATCTCATTCAGCTTCTCTTGGAGCTTCTACAGAGAGGGACACAAAGAGAAAAGGAAATTTACCATGCAGAAAATACAGGCATCCTAATGATGGCCCACCACCAAGACATACTATGTATGTCCAGCTATCCTGGGACTGGGAGGGCACTGAATTACAGTTACAGCAAGGTCAATTCCTCACAGGAGCAAAGTGAGCAGCAGCTGCCTTACCGTATTGTTGACCTCGCTCTCGTGGATCTTGGACTGCAGGGACTGGACCTGGAGCTGGGCTTTCTGCAGCTCGCTGACGCACTGTCCGGCTGCACACTCATACTGGTTCAGCTGGCTCTGCTGTTCCTCGACTAGACTCTGAGATATCCACAGAGATGACAGGTTAAGCTGCATGCTACATACTGCGATAAGTCATAGTTTAGGGATTTCTTAAGATGCCTCTCTAAATGTGTGTCTGTGTGTGTGTGTGTGTGTGCCCTGCATACCCTGTGCCACCACTGTTTACATAACCGGTGCATGTGTGCTGCTCTAAATGTGCACATTTATTGTACTGAAAGTGCATTGAACAGGAAGAATCATCGTGACACACATACAGCGAGGAATGTTAAAGAATAACAGATATAGTTATATAGTGATATTATCAAGATAAGAATGTTAAGGGTGTAAATATGTTGTATGGTGTAATTTTGTACTGTACCTATAACCTACTGTATATACATATAATAGAACTCTAATGTTATTGTACTGTGTTTTTGCCATCCCATATTAAGGGCAGAAGACAGGGTGGTGTGACATTGCGTGATTCATTACGTCTCCAGGGCTCTCAGTGAAAAAAATAGGCCAGTAGTGGAGCCACTTCATCTTCATGTCGAACCACAGCTAACCTACTTTATACAGCAGCCCTTGCTTCGAGATCACACGCCCATAAACAGGAATAGCTTTTTCAACCCCACATCCAAACACACATGCACAGTAGCCCAAAACTGTAAATGAGAATTATTTAAAAAATATCATCTAAACACATATCCATTAAAAGCGAACACATCTGATCATGTATTTATGTGGAACATCCTGTGTCACAGCAGATGTGTATTAGGGGCGGATGGAAGTGCTTTATCATGAAAGGAAAGGAAAGGAAAGGAAGTGGTCTAGTGGTCTAGGTGTTGGACTCCCAGCCAGAAGGTCATAGGTTTAAGCCTACTTGTAAGCATCCTTCAGCAAGATGCCTAACCCCTACCTGCTCCATGTAATAGCACCATGTAATAGCACCATGTAATTGTAAGTTGCTTTGGATAAAGGCATCTGCTAAATGACCTAATTGTAATTGAAAGGCTTTATTCTTAAAACAATTCTTCTGCCAGCTGGTACTTTTCATGCCTTGCGGTGTCAAGACATTTTACAGTAAGCCAGCCTTATGCCTGAAGCTCTGTGGTTATAAAACTAGAAACCTTTAGTTAGATATGTCAGAGTTGGCCTTTTTGTCAATAGCAGCATTTGTTTGTGAAATATGTGCTAATTTTAATAGATAACTATAATAAAAGGCACGGCAGAGCTTACAATATACTGTATGAACCCTATTCTATTAACATGTTTGACAGCCACCTGACACACACATACACACATCAAAGGTGTCCCACTGTTTACACACAACAGAGTTCTCATGCAATACTCTCTTCTCGCATACATAGACAACTAAGTGGTAACACACACACACACAATTTAGAGCACTGTAGCACACATCCTACAGGATTGGCTTTCAGCGAAGGTCTTGAAGACGGGATTAAAATGACTGACGGCTTGATTATGTGCCTAATTATCCAAGACAATGCTAGAGAGTAAATGATCTAGGGATCAGACGGATCACTCGGGTTCAGAATACTGCAGGTAGATTATTCCCATATCCTGCATCAACAACCCTCTGCAGATATCTCTCTCTTGAGCGTGACGCTCTGTATACCTGGTGAGGCCGTGGGGGTGGGTACTCTTTATAGACACCCTCCCACAGCTCCTCCATCTCGGCCATGTCAAGACCACAATCCAGCCCCACATCCAGCCTGATTAGAGGAGAGTCCAGTTCGGGTATGGGGGCATGGATGTCCCTCTCTCCATTTAGAGATCCATAAGAAAACCCCAGGAGAGGGTCCGGGAAGCCCAGCTGGGTGCCCTCTCTATTTGGGCTGTGCCTCAGCAGGACCGGCAGTTTGCTGCCCTTGGGGCTCCGCACTGGGTGGTAGACAGCACAGTTCTGGAGCAGACAGAGAGCCGATGATAGACCTGATCCAGGGGTGTGTTCCTCTGAGAACGGGTCAGAAGAGCTTGGGTCATCTAGGGGGTCTTTAGGGAAGCCCAGCCCTCTGTCTCTTGTGGGTGTGGACTGGGTACATTCTTCAGCTGTTTCCAGGGATGCTAGAGAGGGGCTGGAGCTCACTCTGCCGGCCAAAGTGCGGTCACTGTCCGATGTCCGTGAGGGCTCCTGGGAACCAGGGACCAGAGTGAGGGAGGAGGGAGGTTCCTCTGGGTCTACCTCATTCTGACTTTCTTGTTCTTCTCCTCCTCCTCCTCCAGCCATGCTCCCTCCTACAACACTGGCTGAATACCTGGTTGAAGGCCCACAGGAAATGCTCCTTGCCAGCTTCCTGGGCACCTTACACACGGCCTCATAGTCAGAGTCGGCCACGCGCCAGTAGGTACAGCCTCGACACCTCCGGAGTGCGTTGTGTGCACAGCGTTGTGACCCCACGGCCGTGACCTCTGAGCCAGGGCCGCCGGGACACTGGGTGTGGTATTGGAACTCGTGTCCATCCATCCAGGACTCATACAGGGAGTAGACCAGGTCCTCTTGGAGCAGGGAACAGTACTTGGCATGGGTGAGACCGGACATGTCCACCACCCCCTCCCCCTCCCCGGGGCCTTCTTCAACTGCACCAGACCTGGCCCCCTCTTCCCCGTTTGTTTTCCGGTAAAGCCCGCTGATGCACTGCCTCAACCGGTGTTTCTCCTGAAGCAGCCGCTGCAGCCGCTCGATGGACAGGGCCTCCACGCGGGCGATCACGGTGTCGAAGCGGTACATGCGGTCCAGCATGAACGTGCACTTCGAGCAGGCAAACTCCCCTTTGCCGTCCCGCGTCAGCTCGCAGCCCAGCGCGTGGGAGAGCAGCACCTGCAGGTTGAGCTTGGCAGCCGGATGGAAGATCCAGCGGCGCTGGTTGCCACAGAGCTCCCGCGCGCAGATACGACATGCCTCCTTCATCTTGAGGTCAAGCATTTCACCTCCCAGTAGATACAGTATCTTATATATTAAGAGCAGTATAAAGTCAGTTGTACATTGATTTCTCCTATTCCATGTTAATTGAGTCTTCAGAATGTGTTATATTTTATTATGAAAGAGAGCAAATTATATCCACCTGCTTTAGCACTCGTCTTGAAATTGTTTTAAGGTTTTTGTAGGCTGAATTATGGCAGTGAACAATGGCTTCACAAAATTGAAAATAAATGTAATTAATGAGGTAGACGTTGTCAAGATGCCCTCCGTTGTAATGAATGGCGATGACGATTAGGCTTTTAGAGGAAAATGTCCCGCTGCCCCAAGACCACTGTCCACTCTGCAGGTGTAACGAGAATATTCGGACGCAAAATCAATTTCCAAAGGACCCCCAGCACATCCGAATGTCGTGTCAAATGTCGTTTTTCTAGCATGTCTGCCGCTCGTCACCAACAGATGTCTCGCATTTCCCTACACAACACGGTAAATGCACGTTCCTCTGCATCAGTTGGCTGTCATGGGAGCTGAGCGCTCTCAGGTTCATCATGACCGGCGCCAATCGGTTGTTAAGACGGACAGAGACTTGAGAGACACGCGCGTTAGTTAAGATGATTGTCGTTAGAAAATCCTCATTTCATCATTTCAGAGTTGTTATCAACAGCGCAGAAAGATAGGACGGGCTAGTCGTCCCATCTGCGATTCTCCGAATAGATAACGATGTGGCAGCACTGAAGCAGACCTGCAGCGGCGGAGTGTACCATTCTGGAAAATAGGGGTGTGGGAGCGTACTGCAATCACGCTAATTTATCTTAAAAATACTGCCAAAATATATTATTAAACAATATTTAATTGTAAATACAGTACTACAGCGCGTGTAAATGACTATATCAGGCGGGTGTATGGCTTACTGTCGATATATTAATGGTAATCAAATCGACAACCCCCGTGGAGGCTATTATTTACTTTTGTCCAGTCTAGCTATGTACGCCTCACTAAACAGGTGAAATGCTACTACATCACAGTAGTAGTTTGTGACGCTCTACATAATTAAATCTCCATAATCTCCATAATAGCTTTAAGTCACATCGAAAAGACACAAAAGACTTTACAAAATACTTTATATTTTTGTTCTTACTCTGCAGTATCCTATTTTGTAGCTATTATGAATCCATGCTTATAAATACTGTATATACTGTACCTAGATACATACAGGCACGCGCACACACACACATACAGTACATATGTAGGCATTTAAGTAATACTTTGTAAGTCCTAAAGAACAGGCTTCTAATGTGAATCAACATTACTCTGGTATTTAAACTCTGGTATTTTGTTTGATCTAAACAACGTGTAGGCTATATAAAATTTGTGTGCAGATACACAACATATAACATACATACATGTACAAGTACTACAACCAAGTTGTAGTATTACAACACACTGTCAAGAAATAGGGGCCTAATAATAGATCAGCTTGTGTGCAGTAATTATGTTAAGTTATGATTGTGAGATTTGATTAGTGTACATTATCATATTATCAGCCTCAAAGTGTTCAAATGTACCAATACATAGTGATGAACTGACACCTCACAGAGCTGTCACCTGCTTTTCTTAGCATTTCTATCACAATTATAATTATGTCACATATTAGAAATAAATAATTCCAAGGGTATGTCATAATCACTTACGTCAAAGGAGATGCTTGTAACGTAAAATGTAACAATACCACATGTATCACATCACCCCAGTATTCCCTCTGTCCTGGGGTAATAGTGCCGGTCATTTTAACAAACACTAGCCCCCCTGATGGCAACAGATTGTGAATCCCTGAGGGTGTGCAGACAGATGGTCATGCTCTCATCCCCAGTTGCATCTGCTTTTAGGCTAGAAGTGACTCTTTTTCTTGAGGACAGAGTCTTAACACAATGTAATATTGCAGCCGGAACATTCAATCTGTGTTTCCATATTTAGTAGAAGCATGTTGAAATCTGTTGCAACTGAATTATTTTAGTTTTGTTTAAAAAAAATTGTAATAATACATTTTTAGTTTGTTACTTTGTTGCTGCTCCAATTCCTTGCATTCTTTAAGGAACATTTTCAAGAGGAATATAAGGAGCACCATTGACAAGGCTTTTGTCATAACGTGCACACATTTCTCTATCGCTAATTTCCCCACTTCCTTCCTCTGTCTATTATCTCTTTTGGACGTAGGCCTGATCTTGATGTCCTGTGGTGTCTGGGGAACTTATTAAGAGCTCTTAAACCAGCTGTCCGTCAACACAACTTGATACCAGTGTCAGGTTTTCTACACATCCAAATTTCAACATGACCTATTGACAACCCTGCTGAAACCAGACCAGCTAAAATGCTAACCGACACAAATGCCTGCATGCACGCACACGCACATATGGAAAAAAGGTACCTCTTTGATTTTCCTTCTGTGACCTGACATGATCTCCTTTCTTTCGGAATAGATGAAGTCTGCTGTATGTGACTCTGAGCCTTTTCCCCCATTCTGAAGTTCATAAACACCTAAACAAGATTTTGGCCTAAATACTCCCCTTTAATGTCATCCACACTGGAAAGACAGTAATTCATTGCATAATGATGAGTACACGGGACAAAAAGCTCATAGTCCTTCAGTAGTGTGTGGTATTTCCTTTTTTAAATGCCAGCACAATTTTTATCTGGTGGCTTTAGCATAATTTTGTTTTCATTTCAGACAGACACACACACACATGCCTATGGAGTGGGAAATCTGAGCAGTGAGCATGGCCATCACATTTGCATCCCTCAGCCGGAGCCGATTTACAAGTTAAATGCCTTCGGGAGTGTCTTCAAAACGGCTTCTAAGAATCTCACTCAACAACAACTACTGCTACTTTACAAACAAAGAGGCCAAAGAGGTTCAACGAGACAAATATGGGCTGAAGAAAATGGCCAGAGCCCATGTTGTGTCAATGTAATAACGGGACCACTCAAATTGTACTGCTACTTTATAAGTAGACATATCCAGTCCCTGCCTAAGAATATTATAATATAGACTTACTATCAATGAGATATATTTTTTTAAGTCTTCCATACTGTTCCATGCTTCACAGGCTTAGCAAACACACAATGCTGGGTGGTGCAGTTTGAGAACAATGTGCAAATTCAGAAACACACGTCCCAATCATTTGTTTATCCCATTGTAATAAACCTGGTCCACTTCCTTCTGAGCCATTAGTCACTGGGTTAGACTGCATGGAGCACAGTTTGATCTCACCACAGCCTGTGACCAGTTATTGACTTGCTGCTTTGCTTACGCATGCAAGACCTTCTGATGGTAAGAATAGTACAATGACAGCTTTGTTGCTTCTGTTAATGCAATACAAAGAGTTGTTTTTCTTCTCAAGTCAATACAAATATATCTCCCAGACACAAGACCTTGTTCTAGTGCTAAATTGCTAAATAATATTTTTTTATTTTTTTAGATGGCCTAGACAATTTTAATTTCATACAGTAGATTGTGTTACGATGATGGCACATTTTAAAGGTACACTCTTCAATTGCCTTATAGTGCCAGTAGGTTGCCAAATGTTGATGCAAGCACAACTGTTTCACAAAGGTGTTGGTGGTTGTAGGGGAGGGGAAGAGAATAGTGTAAGCCTCTGGGTTCTTTATGGGGGGTTGGTGTAGAGAGCAATTCAAGCATGAGCTCTCTGAGTTTCACCTGTTCTCACTCAAATATGCTATGTGCTACTTCTAGATAGTGAGGCACAAGCTCAATCTCATAGCACTCTGAGGTAAACTCATTTCTGAGGCTCTAGTGACACTCAATGGTGGAATATAATATCATGTATTGTGTATGTAGCTGTATTTATTTATGTACTGTATGCATTCATTTATCAAATAATTGACGTTTGACAACACTGCCAATCTCCACATGAGAAGACAATGCTCCACATACCTGCATCTCCTGTTCAATACGCAACCTCTCCCGGCCCAGCTCTTCCTGGTAGAACTGAAAACAGAGAACCAAGAGTAAGACACCAGAGAAAGACAGGGATGATACATCTGTACTTGATTTGGGCTTTAGCTGACCTGGACAAAGAGAGTGAAGAGAGAGAAACACAAAATATTTGTGTTGCTGTAGGAATGTTTTTAAACCAAGTTTTTCTAGTTTTTTTCTAACTAATCAGGAAAAGAGTTTATCATTTATTACCAGCTGGTCCTGGTTGCTTTGGCAGTGGTTCGTGTGAGTAAGCAGTTCTAAAATAAGGCTTTGGAATGTCACATATGCCGGGCTCAGGAGCCTCGCGTCTAAGATAGGATGACACTAACCTGGGCAACAGCCATATGCTGATACAGATTAATATGAGGGGGTGGGAGAAATTGGGTGTAAATTGTGTAAACTGTAGTTTCATGTGACATTAGGGAAGTAAACCTTATACAGTATAAAAAAGCCAAAAACAAAATATAACCAAGCTATGTTTATTTAAATGTGTGACATTTAATGTGATGTGTGGTCAATTGTGAATGTCACATAGTACCTCTACATCCTTGTCTTTCTGCAGCAGGGTGGAGGAGAGTTCCTGAACCTGTCCCTCCAGCTCTCCCACCCTCTGAGTTAGTGTGTTTTTCTCCCCGCTCAGCTCGGAGATGAGGGCCTCCTTGGACTGCAGGTCTTTCACCAGCTCCTCTATCATCCTATAGACACACCGCGACAGGACAGAGACAGTGTCAGTGGAACATGACATTCACTTAGTGCACAGTTCCCCCTGCAGTGACAGTGGAGGGACAGTTAAGTGGCATCCATTTGCCCATCCAGCACATGCAATATCTTCATGGACACCGGCGGCTCAATTTGGTCGACGCTCGGGGTGTAAATGTGTTGGAAATGGTTCAGCATTTCCAAAAATGACACATTAAATGTAGCACCGACAAATGCCATATCAATTTTGACCCATTTTGGGGCTGTCAAACCAATTTTTCTAGAAATGTCTGTGACCTGTTACAATTACCTATGATAGCCGTATTTCTAAGCTAACATAAAAAGTTATTACACTGCTGGGATGTGTGCTTTTTGATAGTATTTAAAAGCTGTGAGACGTGGAGCTTTTGAAAGTCATTTCACAATCAATAGAATCAATGTCTGTCTGGAAACCATGATGGAGGTCGGACACAGTGTTGCAATGTGGTGTGCACGAGCATTGGCTGGAGCCAGTTTATGCATGGGGTTCTTGTCTAGACAGCCTCACGTCTGTCTAACCTGATCCGCTGGGGAGATCAGTACCTGTCTTTGTTAGTGTTTGACGGGGGTGGGATGAAGGCAGGCCTCTCGTCCTCAAGGATTTCCTCCATGGGGGTGTCTAGGGACAGGAGGGAGGCGTGGGAGTGAGATCCAGCCAGCGAGGCCATTCGTTCCGCCTCGCTCCGCGCTAGCTGGGCCTCCTGGAGCGCACGCACACACACGGAAAACAGGTTGGATGTCTGATGAAACTCTAGGGGATGTCACTTTCCCAGTGTGAGTGTGTGAGTGAACCGACCTCCTGCAGGAGCTGAATCTTGGTCTCAAGCACTTCCTGCATGTGGTCGATTTCCTGCTGTCTCTCCTCACACCGCCTCTGCAGCTCTGCTTCATTGTGATTGGTCAGGCTCTCTGCTGTTGTACTGCCAGAGAGAAGATAAGCATGAAGTACCTGAAGAAATGGTAGCACAGACAGACTGGCACAAACACTTTTATTGGTCTGGTCTATTATCAGAAATGTAGTCACTTCTGGGCTGTGTTAGGGACATGAGTTGGAACCACGAGATGATGTCATAGCCTAGCTCTCTAATGCTGAAGTGCTCACGGGATACAAAACACCCTCCACTTATAGCGGGGCAACAAATAGACAGCCGCCACACCCCTGGTGTTGGTTTTTATTGGGTTCAATCCGAGGTTTGTGGTCCTGCGATGAGAAGAACCTGCTTGGAGCCTTACTAGAGCAGAAGTGGTCCCTCATACAGAGCGTTTAGACACATGGACCGTTCACCATGGCATCCTACTCTCCTTCTACCTGTGTTTCTTATTCTTCTGTGTTATGTGGTTTATGACATAAGGCTTTTTCTCTGTCGTCAGATCGCAAGCTCAGCTATCCCAGAATTCCTGCTCCAAGAATGGCGCACGCCACCCTGTCGCCATGGGTCTGTCCTAGTCTGTCTGTGTATACATTTTTAACTCTGTATGCCGCCATATGCTCGGCTCAAATAACTGGGATATTTTGAATCCATTCGGAGTAATGCAATTGCTTGTTAGCCATCTGACTGAGGTTTTTTACCAGCAGTCAGGGAACATTGACCCCAAAACCTCCCTTCCACATTAACAATTAAATTTATGATACATACTAAACCCTTTTACTTAGCCCCTGAGAATTCAGAACAGCTGGTAGGAATTAAGTCAGTGTCTTGCTCAATGACTGCTGTTGTCATGCTACTGATAGTAGCAGAGTCGTTCAGTTCTAGAATAGTTTCATTTTCAACCTTGCTGCTCAAAAGGTGGCTTGAAATAAATACACAGTAATGTCCTTGCATCATTGATAGTATAGTGGTATTGGTGTTCAATCCCCAATTGAAAGGTCTCAACGACCTGCTCCGTGCTCTCTTATTCTAAGTGTACTCACTGTCAATTGGATAAAAGCATCTGCTAAATGACTGATTTTATTACAATATATTCAGTCAGCGGGAGGACTAAATATTGAGGGAAGGACCATTAAATATTTAATGGTGTCACTCATACCTAGTGTTAAAGGTCTCATGCTGCATGTGATGCTGCTGCCATATAATACTAATACAACAATAAATACATGGAAATAGAAATGCCAAAAATTGGAAATGCTCTTAATACAATGTTTTCACGTTGTGTTTGTGTGTGTTTGTGCTTTTGTTGCGTGGTGCGTGGTGCATGGTGTGCTTTGCTATCTCCACCAGCTGCTGTTTGACATATGAGCTGTTGGAGATGTGAGGCAGTACTACTGGCAAGGACCCTTTGGAGAATTACCAATCCCCTCTGGTAGAGGCACACTTAGTCCTCACCAGCTGAGCTCATTGATGGACAAACACACACACACACACACACACACACACACACACATACAGTACATATGCACTGCCCAGACAATCTATAGTGGAAGAATTGGACAGACTTCCATCATTTTATTATTCATGGCTGAGGCCATCAAAGAAAGACAGACAGCCTTAAGATTGGTCTTAAGGCTGTCTGGCCTTCAGTCTTAGAGACACAAGTCAGATTAACCCCTAGACAAATCACTTGAGCTTTCACTGTTTCTGCATGCCAATACAACATGGTATTTGTAATCTGCATGACTGTATAAGCTATGGAAGGCATTGTGATAATTAAATTTTACAGTGTGCGTGTTGTATGTGAAGGTCATATCAATAATAGTGAGGTGGGGGGGGTTCTACGAGCCTAGCCATCATCTCCCATCCTTACTGTGTTAATGGGGGACATTCCCCAGAGGCCATTTCTTTAAAGAAGTTTCTAGAACTTACAGGGCTTTGTCCAGAAGCTGCTTCTTCTCATGGAGCTCCTGCTTCAAGCTCTCTACTTCCACCTTCAGCTCGATGTTCTGATGAAGAGGAGTACATGGATGTTAGTAATTCAATGCATCAATAAACCCATCCCATAATCATACATAATACATCATCATGCTGATTAACAGAATTATAAACCCAGCAGATTAAACACAGATACATTTATGACAAGCATAACATTGTGTTACAGCTGCATGCGGCAAGTCCACAAACGCATGCCCTAACTGCCATCAAACAGCGTCACATTACCAAATTCAAATTCTAGCAATGCAAGAATCTTCGTCTTCAAGTGTTTATGGGTCAGGCCAGCTGTCACGATCGGCGCGCTCACGGCCACGCGCGCATCGTGCCTCCTTTCCCCTGCAACGCACCTGTAGGGCATTAGGCCCACAGGTGCAGGACATTACTCATTAGACGTGGGAGTATTTAGGTTCCCCAACAACCCCAGGGGTTGTTGGGCATTGTTTCGGGTTTTCGCCCCTGTATGTGTGTAGTCTCATTAAACCAACGCTGTCTAGCGTTTTCATCGGCAATTCCGCCTGTCTGTGTTCCTCGGGCTCGCGCTTATTCTCGCTCACTACCACCGCTGCTACACCAGCTCATTGTGTCAAAAATAGAGACCTGTCAATCAGGAAGTGCCTTTGGCAAGTGTACGTGTATGTGTACACTGTGTAACTAATTTCTTCTTAATATATTCGATTTGATCGATATGACATGACACATTACATATAAATATAGCATATAATACAGGCTAGGTCATGGTATAAAGCTTAACACAGATAAACATACACTATGTTCTGAAATACATTTCCAAGTCGCCTGTTAATTTAAGTGCAATAAAACACAATCTCTCTTGGGTTATTATTTCTTAATATTTCTACAGTATAGTAGGCTATTTCTTAGTTCTCCACTTTTAAAAGATTAAACTTCTAGTTTCAGAGTTTGTGTTTTCTGCTGTGTTGTGCTTTGACATTGAGTTAATGTCTGCATCTACATACTGTATGAGGCTGAACCACAAATTCAACAATTTTACACCATTTCCTGCTATGCTACTAACACACACTACCACCCACTTTCACCTTTGAATCGAAGCACTTCCCTCAACCCCCCCAATCTGTAAAACCCCCTCTGATCTCTTTCTCATCTGTCTAACACACTATCCCAACTTTGTGGTGCCTTCATCCAACCTTTCTCACTCACTCTCACTCATTATGGATCGCTCTGTTGCACCTTCATTAACTCCATCCCTGCTTCCCTTCATGGTGAGCCTGAGCCAGCAGGTGTAGAGTATCAGTGGTAGGGGGACATGCTCGCCGTGCTGTCCTGGCTGTATATTTAGAACAGGAGAATCCAGGGAAGCTCAGACACTCATCCCCGGAGCCAAAGGCTGAAACTCCAAAGTTTGTTTACCTGCCGATACGGGCCTGTGGGGCCGGAGAGAAGAGCCTTTAGGGGCCCGTGGAGGGTAGCCCGGTGATCTGGGTTACAGGACAGGGGCTGGCAGGGCTCATTCTTTCCATTGTGACGTTACCCACAAGGGAGAGAGACTTTTATCTGTCTGTCTGTCTGTCTTTCTGATAGCTGGATTCAATGCAGTTAACCCCCCTAACACACACATTTGAATAGACTATTACTTTCTTTGCATGCAATCTTTCTTTAAAACATCTCTTTGTTTATCTACTGTATCTCTGTTTGTATCTAAATCTCTCTCTCTCTCTCCCTCTCTCTCTCTATCTCTCAAAGGTGTTGCACTTCCTCTTCCTGTCTCCCACTCAGAGAGGAAGAGGGCTGTAGGTCACTCTCTCGGCAGCAGCAGCTCCATCTGTTCTTAACACTCACACTGTCCTGGGCTGCACAATGCTAAGAGAGCAGGACCAGTATGTGCAAACCAAGAGTGTGGCTGCATAGCACAAACACTGTCTGATCCTTGTGAAATTAGCACCAAGGCTATAAACCAAGGCATGGACAAAGAAAGTAAATATTTTAACATTGTATGTTTTATTCCAGTATACAATATTGATGCACTGTAGCATTCAAATTATTTATGGTAATACTTTTTTAAGGTAATACTCCTGTCATTGTTCTTGACCAAGGCAAACACACACATTTCCACAAGGGTATTAATAAAGGATGAACCTTACTTAACAATTTTTTTCCCACATATAGGAGCCATAAATATGCAATATTTATATAAAACAACCAAATATTATTATCATTATGATTAAATGGTGAACAATGCATGATATATATTGTAAATGAATAGTGACACATCCTCTATGGCGGGAACACGTACAACAACACCGTTTACAGCAAAACAGCTCTTTTCCCAGCTCACTGGGGGCTCTATTTATAACCTGTGCCATCAGAGTGCACCTGCCATCCCCCCCCCCCTCTGCCCCCGGCAACAGCTCCTCTTATAACCAGTCAGTGTATGAGAGGCTGGCAGGCACCAGTTATTAGCACACCCACAACTATTCGCTTCCACAGACGTACACTGCACGCGAATGTGTGACATAGAGAATGGATTCAACAGCTTTAATGGGACCATAACGTCTCAATGATAGCTTGCACAGAAAAACAAACAGAATGCATACTATATGACTTTAAATATCAATGTCCTAACGTCATTGTCCCAGAGAATAGTATCAGTCTTTAAAAACAGCCCAATTTGCAACTGCAATCTGAGCAGGATAGTACATTGACTGCATGTGCAATACAATACCACACAATCTTGCATGACTCCTCACTCTTACATCAATACAAGTGACAAATAAACAAGCACAGCCAAGTGAATTTGGCTGTAAAACAGTTAAGACAGAATTATCCTTTAATCAGACAGAGTGAGACATTGAGAAGTGCAAGGATTAATACCTAACTGTGTTGCTCTACGACATGATCAGATCAGTTTACATATAATTATGGCTGCTATGCACTAATTGGTGAGGATGAGTGTTAGGGCATTCAGGCCCTTGTTCATTTAGATGGAGAGAGCCTTCTTGTTTCCATGACTCATATTACACATCTCATATTTCATATCCCATAGTTTTGATGATCATGTGGGATTTGGAGAGGAGGATATAGTGTAACTGCACACGTGCACACACACACCTCACGTATACAGGCTAGAGATACACATATCTGCACTCAGTCTATGTGAGTAGAAGCATTGACATTGCTGTTTAACTTTGTTGATCCTGTTTTATTCAATTTGGCAGGCTTATGGATACAAACGACAGCTGACAAAGTGACATGTCACCTTATTGTCAATTCAAGCTTACAAAGTGAACACACACACACAAAGTTATGAACACATACACAAACCTTTGGCCGCCCATACAAAGTACAGATTAATACACACATACATCATCTGTGAGAAAAGATTCTCTCTGAGTGCTATTTGAATTTATATTATTAAGACCAGCTGTTACAACAGGTTCACATTCCTACACAAACTTGCACACACGGTACACAAACATACACAGGCAAATACAATACACATTTTTAGAGGCTGACACAGACATTGCTCATATTGAACTTTAGTAAATCCCATGACTGTAAACAACAGCTTCCTTAAACCAACATGGGATGAATCATTCAGTTCTGTTGTTGTATTTAATGAATCCAATCTATCATTGTTATTTAGCCTCGACTGGCTTCCGTTGTATCTTAAATCCCGTCTCACGTATTTCAAAATAGTAATAGGACCACAAGAGGACCACAACAGGAGTGTAAACATGTATCGTCAATCAGATGAATGTGTTCTTTCACAAGGCAGACTATCTAAACACAACAATTGCAAGTAAACACATCAACAGTCACTTAAGCTAAACCTTGATCAGCTGTACGACAGCTGGGTCAACTGAGCAAACGGAACAGTGGAGCTCACTCAATAGCTCAATAAACCATCCAACCATCTAGATACAGCACAGTGCAGTCATTTCACCATATCACATTCACTTCAAATGTACTCTCGTAGCTATCATAGTTAGCCCAAGATCTTGCTACAACACAACATCAACAGGTTTAATTCAATAAGCCACACAGGTACCCAATCATTTCCCTGTTTGGTTAGAAAGTTGAGGTACTCACCGTGCGGTAAACATCCTCGCTGCTCTCCTCATACTTCTGCTGGATCCTCTCCTCCAGGAAGTAGATGCGCAGCTTGAGGCTGAAGTTCTCCTTCTTCAGGTCATTCAGGTGCTGCGACAAAGTACGGTAACCGTTAGACATGACCGTTATGCAGCGCTGACTCCGTTTGACATGTCTGTGGGAAGGTCAGGACGTGACCGTCTTCGTTGACCTCTCCGAGTTACCAGAGAATACGGTCAGACGCATCCATCAGCACACGTCTGCGCTATATAGTCCTGTAACAGTTACATATGCTAGCTTCTTCTCCAAGAGAGCAGCATGTCGCTTCACAAGTCCTTGGGCATCAAGGCAGCAAACAAACAGCTAACAAATACAAATCAAATTCCATATAAAGAGGCACCATATGGCTCTCAGAGGCTTTACAAACACACAAACACACACACTCAAAGACTAAAACGAACACACTCACACACACACACATGCATGTAGGAAGAATATAGGGGCCGTTAGCAGTGCAGAGGGCTACTCTGCGGCCCAGGCGGTCAGAGCTGTGGCCATGTCAGCTCCATGATGCGTTCTGGTCTGCCAAGGCTCACGACGGGAGCTTATTTTACGAAAGGAAAAATCCCTGGAATTCCAGACACCCAGGAGGACAGAAAGGGGAGTGGGGGGGGGGGGGGGGGGGGGGGGGGTGGTGGGGGGGGAGGTATATTGGGGACAAAGGCCCGTGTGAGGTGAAAGGCGATAAATGCCCCCCGCAGTACCTAAT
>JAOEHI010013333.1:0-15612 GCA_025447815.1 Percopsis transmontana
TTGTTCTGGAAGGAAGATTCTGATTACCTGTTTGTTTTATTTAGGAAGCTGCTGGTCGCGACTCCCGCGGACTCCACTCCTGCATCCCCGCTCGCGTCCTGCACTGCCCTGTACCACGACACGGATTACCTGAGACCGACCTGTGGATATCGTTTGCCTATTTCAGGCTTTTGAAATAAACCCTGTTAAACCTTATTTTGTCTCCGCGTCTTCGCTTGCATTTGGGTTCAGCTACTAAACCTAACACAATGAGTCCATTAAAGACTGACTTAAAGCTGAATAGAATGACTTTTCATTCTCAAATATGTACTATTTATTACTATTTAATTTTTATTGTCATTGGAATTAGTCTCTTCAAAAATCAGGGAAACCAACATCTCTAGTACTGCTAAACAGTAGCTACAGTGTCAGAAATGTGGTGTGCAGTTGCCTTTCTTGACCAGAGTGGTTGCCAATTCACCACGTCATTCCATGCACCTTGATGCAGATTGATTTATAAACCCTATATTACAAGTGACATGTAGTGACATATAATGAAGCTTTTATGAGCAGGACTTCATTTATTAAGTTGTTTACGGAAAAAGTATGATAATTTAAGTGACTTTTTTTATTTATTTCAGATTTTCAAAGACTCGTTCAGAAAGATTGGAATACATTATATAGGAATACAACTATAGGAGGAATACATTGTCAGAAAATGCTTAAAATGTTGACTCCCCTCTGCCCCGACCAAACCTCATCTGAAGGCTTTGATCAGCATAAAACCTGCCATGTGTCTGGGTATGTTTATCGTATTCCAGATCATATGCAGTGGTTGTTAACTTTTACAACCTCCTTTGGACGTCAAGGGAAGTGCATACGTCCTCAAAAAAAAAACGTTGAGGAAATCTCTTTTTTCTTCCCCATCACAGACTTTCTGCCGTGTCCGCCAGATCCAAGTGAATTACTTACGGATGCAGGCGTGCTCATAAATCTTACAAACACTGAGCTAACGTCTTATAGTATTGCTTACCAGGTGTAATTTGTCAAGAAGGATCGCACCCTTGTTTTACTAGCTAGCTATACTCATTACGCCCTGGCTTCCACGGTGACATCTCTACACCAGAGTTGTCAGCCTGATTGCCACAGCTGAGACTGTGGTAAAACGAAACCATCGAAACCAGTTACGATCCGGTCAAAATACTGTACGTCATTTGTGGTGTTGTTTATACAGGAAAGGGATGCCACGTCAAAATTTGAACCCTCAATTTAAATTATGTAAATCTTCCAAACCAAGCATTTCTGGGAGGAGACAAAATACATTTCTCATAAGAAATAACAAAATTAAGGTTAAAGATACACTCCTCGGTTGCATTATAGGGCCCCCAGAACCCGAAAATTCTTTCCCCAGTTCATGTTGTATGTTTGAAACACAACTGTGTAGTGGGAAAGCGTAGAGAGTGGTTTGAGCTGTGTAGGGGGAAGATGCAGAGAGGAGAGCCAGCCACTCAGCACAGGAAGGGGCATATGTTGATGAGTTTAAAGCCAAAACTACATGCCAACAACCACTGGGGCAATACTGGACACAAATCAAGTTTCTGTAAAGCCACCGTTATAGGTACTATGTGTCCAATAGCATTGTGGGTAAACCTTTGAAAAGAAAAATGATACCAGTTTTTTGTGTGACGCAAAGTGGCACTAAAACCTTTCAGCACGGCATGTTGTGCACAGTGAATATTCAACATACTCTATGCATCAGGTTACCATTTTCCTTTCCATTATCTAATTTAATATTTCATGTTTCCAATGTAGGCAGTTTTAGAGGTAATATACTGCAACTTGTCCAGAAAAAACACTGGCTTATTTACACAAATAGAAGTGGATGAGTCAAACATTTCAATAAGATCTTGCTTGCTATACTTTAACTGCAAGTTAATAAAGCGAAAACATTGAGCCAATATTGCTGCTCTAATCACACTTGAGTAACTTCTCTCCCTGAAGCCTGGCTCGCAAATACAAACACAGCACATTGGGGGAAATCACATCTGACACTGAATTACAGTACCTCAATGCTGCCCTGTCAATACATACATACATCAATTTGTTGAGTCCTGATTATGAAATATTGTTACACATTATTTTCATATTATATTTTGATAGCAACTCACCCTATTCAATATAAAACACTATATGAAATAAAACTTGAGGTCTGACATACTGTATAGTACATAGTTCAGAAATACTCGGTAGATCCGTTTTTCGTACTGATTCTATTATCAACTGACACATTTTTTAGTGTCATGATACTTTATTTGACAGCTGCTCGACACAAAACTACATAAGGTAACATGTAGCCTAATTAACATTTTGTGATTAGTTAGAAAATGCACAGTCCTATTTGAAAGTCCTAGGATTCCATTTGAAAATCTATGTGCTTTTGGATTTAGCATACAGATACAAGTCTCTCTTCTCACACACACACACATTACACATTCCACAATTTCTTCTATACCTCTCTCTCTCACTCTCTCTCTCTCTCTCTCTTTCTCTCTCACATACACACTGGCTGTGGACTGTCATGGAAACAGATTGTGATCCAAACCCTTCATTTCTTGTCTTCAGTTACATAAATGTCGGAGCCTTAAACCGTATTTTTAGACCGGCAAAGAAAGACAGGCCAGATAATAACGGCAGCCCACAGCATTATATAACACGAGGAGAGGGGGCTGCCTTTTTTATTAGTGTCCCAGACTTTTTATCCAAATCTGTTGTATTTACGTAAAGATAGCTAACACTCGAACACTGAACATTGAATGAATGAGACTGAACTGCAATACATTGCACATAATGCTCATATAAAATAACATATGAAATAACTACATGTGCATTTATGTGAATACTAATGTATTGTAAACCGTTTTTTCCCCCCTTATGAACTGGGAAAACTAAAAATATCAATGCCAACGCATATATCATTTAAAGGGATTTAAAGCGGTTGCAGGCTTTTCCTGTAATGCACATACGATCTAACCGTTAATTAATCAATGTAATAGTAACCCCCCCACAGTGCAGATGCCCATTCGGCCATCCTTATCCCACCAGCCTGTCAGCAACATAGACAGCATCAAAGTATAGAGCTGCCTCCTCTTCTGAGCTTTCTTTACGGGATCTCTGTCTCTGCCTTACATTTACATTTACAGCATTTAGCAGACGCTTTTATCCAAAGCGACTTACAATTAGTACAATTGTCAACAGGTTTACTGGTTAACCACCAGTTTTTGCAAGCAGATAACATTCTCCTAGAATAAGGACAGCATCATGTAACAAGGTTACTTCACCTATGCATTTGCACAACATTACTCAAAGGTTTATCATTCGCTTCTCAAAACAGTCAATAATTACAATAATCGAAAGTTATCATTCACTCTTCAAGATATCATTCACTCTTCGAACAGTCAATAATTGCTAACGGCAAAGTGCTTAAAATTCTTAGAGCTGATCTAACAGAGTAGAAAGAAGGGATTTTTATTTTATATTTTTTCAAGGGGAGGAAAGGAGGATAGAATAAGGATAGTTAGTGGGATTAGTGCTATGAGGTAGGAAGATCGGTGGCCAAGGTACCGAGATGCATTTTGAAGAGGTGGGTCTTAAGTCTTGTGCGGAAGATTGGTAGTGATTCTGTTGTTCTGACCGCTGCAAGATGGTCATTCCACCATTGCGGCGCCAGGACAGAGAAGAGTCTGGACTGGGCTGCGCGACTCTTATGCGCAGCTCATAGCGACGGAGGTGCCAGCCTGCCAGCCGAGGTGGTAGATCTTAGTGCTCTGACTGGGGCTTGGAATCTTACCATTGCTTGGAGGTAGAGAGGGGTGGTTCCTTTTGCTGCCTTGTAGGCCAACACTAATGTCTTGAATCGGATGCGGGCTGAGACGGGGAGCCAGTGAAGGTCTCGGAAGAGGGGGGCTGCTGCATTTTGGATTTGTTGTAAGGGTCTGGTAGCAGAGACCGGTAATCCGGCGAGTAGAGAGTTGCAGTAGTCTAGACGTGAGATTACTAAAAGTTGGACTAGGAGCTGTGCCACTTCGTTTGTGAGGAAGGATAAGGCCTTATCCTTCTGATGTTGTTGAGGGCAAATCTGCAGGTTCGGGTCGTTACGGCAATGTTGGCTGCGTAGGACAGTTGACTGTCCAAGACAACTCCAAGGCTCTTTGCAGTTGGACAGGAGGACACTGAGGTGTTCTCAAGAGTAATGGTCATGTCGATTTGGGGGTAGTTCTTTGCCGGGTGGTAGACTAGCTCTGTCTTTTCAAGATTGAGATTGAGGTGATGCAAAGACATCCAAGCACTGATGTCAGCGAGGCAATTAGAGATTCTGGTTGAGATCTGTGTGTCAGATGTGGGGAATGAGAGGTGGAGTTGGGTGTCGTCGGCATAGCAGTGGTAGGAGAATCCGTCAGAAGAGATTACAGTGTGTACAATGAGAAGAGTAGGGGTCCCAGCACAAATCCTTGCGGAACTCCAGTGGTGAGCAGGCAGGGTACGATTTGGAGGAGTGCCCAGGCAAAGAATCACATCACATTTTATAACATTTTTGACATGGACTCCAAAAGAGAGTAGACAGGAACTAATTTACAAAAAAAGGGATTTGAGTTGAAAAAATAAATCTTTATATGTTAAAAATAATGTTTTATCAGTTGGCTAATTATATATATAGCCCCCCTCGGGGTTGGCTAAGCTGAAGGTTCTCTACAAGGGGGTCGGGTGCCAGTTGATGCAGTTTGGAGGGCCCAGGATTTTGAAATAATCTTTTTGATGAAATCTTTAAAGGCACACTCCTGGATTGTGTTATATCGCCCCCAGAATGATAAATCCCAACCCCAGCTCACTGCTTATGTTTGAAACACAACTGCACACAAAAGTGTGCAGGGCTGTAGCAGGAGGGGTAGAGAATGGTGCACTCAGGTGTGGTATGGGCATGCGTTCTCTTGAGTTTCTAATCAGCGTTCTACTACACAGGGATCTCCAAACACAATCTGTCTTTAACCTAGATTTATTATCTTATCTTTCTAATAAAGACAGGAATCTCTGTGTGTCTGTCCATATCCATCCACAACATGCAATACGTCGACTTTTGGCTTTTTCCTGCCTAGCCACTGGGGCATTGGGTCAGGACAAAGCCAAGCTAAATCATTGAGAAAGTAGTTATATTTCGGCCTTGTAGTGCCAACTTAATTTAGAGGGTTTACTGAGCCCTGACGTGTTGTGAGCATCAGTGGACACAAACATCAACCCCATCGTAATTATTTTTCAGAAAGCCCAACAAAGTATTAAGCACACACTGTATGATGCTCGCTAGATGTATCCACCATTACAAGTTTGTTTTCCAACTCTGCAAACACAGCAATGCTTATGCACACGAGATAGAGAAACAAAGAGTGTACCAAGGCTTTACCTTGGCGTTATTCGTTTCACATCAACATTGCAGCCAGGGGCTGATGGAGCAAATGCTTCACAGCAACATGCTGTAATCGACATGACACTCTGCCTGCCAGACAAGGCAAATAGCTAGGGAAAAATAAATACCAACAAAGAAGAAAATAGATTTAAGACGGTGTCTGGCTGAGGCTGATCCAGGTTAGCACTGGCCCGGGAGCAAATGTTGGAAATTAGCTTAGGGAATAAAACAAGCTAAAACATACTGCAAGGAATACACACAAATGCATTGGAATTCAATTATATTAATAACCGATTGGTAAATAATATAAACTTTTTGCAACCTTCAATGCTCATTAAAAATGTTTCCCACCTTTTATAATGGTTAATAGTAGCCTACAATGTTAGACTAATATACTGTACTGGCTGATGTTGGGAATGGGAAACCGGAAAACCATAGTATTTAATTTTTGTGTGTTTTATGACGATAGTATATACAGTATATGACAGTATGTCTTTACCAGTATAGAACATGTCTTTATATGTTTAACCAAAAATAGGAAGTTGTCAACAAGAAGCAATGCTGTAAATGTGTTTGTTTTTGTCTAATGAAGCAAGGAGGTTTATCGTGGTTTCTGAAGGCTTAATCAGCTGCCCATTGAACTACATTCTAAGCCCAGTGAGAAATGCCCCAAGATTTCTTAGTTTCTCAATACTAAAGTTATCACTGAGGTTGTGCTGCTATTATACATTTTAGGTAACAATGTTTTCATGAGGCCTGGGTTAATAAAAAGGGAACCTATCAAGAACACAACAGATCTGAGTTGAGGTTTTGTATCCACAGGACACTGACAAATATAATTCAGGCATTTATTAAGTAGCCTGCTTAGTGTTTCCCTCCTGGTGAAACCTCTTAGCCACGTAATTAGGGTTTAAACCGCTGCAGGTACAGAGTGAGAGGTCCACAAAGGCAGTAACTGTTTTTTGTTTGTTCATTATTTGGCCTTTCGACAGTAAAATGGGTCAGGGCAGTACAGCGACCACAGGCCACGTTGAAACGGTCTACCTACACAGCGTGGTTCGATAGCAGGTGGGACACGTCACAAAGGCACATGTCAATTTGTGCACAATTGAGGGGAAAATGTCAGCAAACCAATGACCATTAATCTAGCTAGTACATAATTGATGAAGAAAGAGCACAGAAAAGTCTTGCAAGGGCCGTATGGTCCTTGGCTCATTTTGATTGATGAAAATTGCATGTACCGCTGAGACTTAAGCAGAACCTTTCTCGTTTATCGACCCATGGGGCAATATGTCAGAAACACTCTTAGGGTTGCTATTTCCCTATACAGGAGCTGATGGAAAAGCCATAAGTTTTGTCTTATTGAATTCTGGCTCCATCTGCTGGTGAGAATCCATATTCACCCAACAGTATAAGGGGGAAAAAAGGCCAAGACTTGAGGTTAAAGGCATATATTGTGTAAAATTACATGACATTTTACACAATATATGCCTTTAACATCAATTTAACCTGTGTGCCCTGATATGTATGTCAGGGCAGAATTAATGTTTAGCAAACGTGAATCTGGCGTTGGACTCCCAGCTTGGACTCCCAGCCAGAAGGTCGTGGGTTCAAGCCCCGGAGGTGGCCTACCTGTAAGCATCCTTGAGCAAGATGCCTAACCCCTATCAGCTCCATGTAATAGCACCATGTAATTGTAATCGTAAGTCGCTTTGGATAAAAGCGTCTGCTAAAAATGATCACAAAAAAAAAATGGGGCACACGATTGGGCAAGTACGTGCATTTGTTTACTGGGACAGGTTTTCACTCAGCCCTACCTCCCTGTCACTCTACATAAATATACAGTATATGGGTATATAATGATAATTATGTAAATGTTGTCTCCACAAAAGTCCTCTAATAGAAAGCCCAGAGGTCACAAGTGAGTGTCATTGGTACATTTGCAGCAGTAAACTGTAAAGTATACAGGGAGAGCCGAAAAACGTAAATAGGCCTAACACTGTCTCCACTACAGCTCAGCTCTCCCTGGCTGCATTGACCGTTGCCCTGGCAACCTAATGTCATTCTGTAAGAGTTAAAACATGCCTCTGTCCCAGCTTTGCTCATCTATTCATTTGATTATGTCTCCGCAAAGTTCCAGAAATAAGAGATTCTGTTTGATTAGGTCTAAGGCAGACGAAAAGACCCGCTACGCCGACCTATATTCTGTGTTTTTAGTCTACAGTTGTACCACACACGACTGATCTTAAACAAAATAGAGACGCATTTTTGTCCAATCACTGGAGAAGATCTAAAATAATAGATGATGAATTGATTGATGCATATTCATGAATTTCTCTGGCACAGTCATTTCTTTTCATGGAAAATTCTGAGCAACAAGAGGAATGTTTCCCCTATTTTGAGATAAGTATTTGGAGTTAATGGTTTGTGGTAGAATTAAAACTATATGGCTATATGTACTGGTGGGGAATGAATATAGGCAGAGTCAAGGTCTTAACAAGCCCACAGTAGTAAGACAAGATACTGTTTATGTTCATTTATTTCCCCTTGAATGTCTCAGTCCAGTTATGTGGCATGTTTGTAGTGGAGTAGACTAATAGACTTACTGGAATACCCATCAGCATGAAGCTGTCTTGTTAAATCCATTCAAGTGAACTTCTTCGACTCACACAAAACAACACTTTTTTATTTGCTAGCATACATGAGCCCCTACTGTTTGGAGGGGGGGGCTTTTGTCTGGCAATATACAACTGCTTTGCAGAATGGCAAAACAGTCAGGGTTATACAGTGACATCTTGCAGGAAAAACTATAATTTTAAGATTTTAAGAACTGGAGACCTCGCCCCCGAGTTTCATTACTCCCTGCAAAGGAGGAGAAACAGTGTCAGAAGACGGGAAACCACAGAAATGTAGTGGGCCTGCTCGTTTTCCTCTCCCGAGCGTCAGCAGAATAAAACAAGCCCTCGCCTGGAAGCTGTTGAGCTGTTCTCCAGATGTTGTACACCTCCTTTATCGCACACAAATGCAGTGTAACAGTAGTAGAAAACCCTCTAGAACAGTCCAGAACACAAGTGTTAAAAATAAAATAAGAAGAGAACATGTAGTAACTCACAACAACCTAAACATACAAATGAAATGCGTGTGTATGAATCAAGGGTGAGAAATAAGTCAATCTGCGATGCATGTTTACAGTTTCTGTTCTCTCACGTGCACAATAAAAGGGTCAGGAGTTGTCTAACAGCCAGGTGTCTTTGACTTGGACTCCTTCCAGAAAGCACAGGCTTCACAGCTGTCTGGTCTGTGTGCACATACACACACATACACACGCACACACACGATAGGCTGTTTTTCTATGGGAAGGGGTTAGTAAAAGACGGCAAACACTTTCAGCCAGCTTTGGGTTCTTCGTGGACAGCCCTGGAAGCGAGATGCCCCTGCTGGTTTCTTTGTATATGCGAGTGGACCAAACAAAAAGCTTATTGAGGAATCTCTGGGAGGCCCAGGCTGTTGGAATGGAATGCCCCTGTTTCTTGTGTGGGTCAGTGGATGACTTATAATAGTTGTAATCACTCACCACCGGGGCTGGTTGGAAGGCCTTCCCCGACAGACCGACAGGCACTCACACCCTTTTTTTCTCCTCACTGACCTCTATAAAACCTATTAGCTCAACACAGACATGACATGTGGCACAGATAAATTAACCTTACTACTTGTCATTTTGTCCTTGATGCTATGTACGTCTAAGAATGGTCAATAGAAGGCTTCCCCTTTGCATGTCATTTTACGCTATTTACTGAGAAACCTATTTCTTGATAGAGGCTACACTCCTGCAGTAGGTCTACTGTATAACTAGGAGAAATACCCTACTGGACTTCTCGATTTCATTCGGTTTCCACTCCATAAAAATAATGGAGAAGGCGGAGTTTTCTCCCCGGGCTAGCTTAGTATAAACTGTTATGTAACGACACAGTAATTCTTGTTAGTCAAGAAGACTTCGCTCTAACCATCAGTCGGTTTCTACGTCTGATTCGCGTGAGGGATTATTTGAATATTATATATGAAGTTCAGTAAAAATGCCATGTGCACGTCTGCACGAGTTTTAATTTCACACCCTGACGCATCACAGGAGCGCAATATCTGGAAGGTAGCTCTTAACTTTCAAAATGCCTTCGATATTTTGTGGATTTTCTTTAATTAGACAATTAGGCCTATTGAAAATGTGATATAAACTTTTGACTGTGTGACGCGGCGGATTTTACGGTGCGTAAAAGTGCGTAAAAAAACAATTTACATCCTGAGAGACCAGGGAAATGTTGACATTTTTTTCGTTTCCTTTTAAGGTTTGGGTTTGCCGCTCCAGTTCTTACAGCAGACATGGGCAGTGGCACCAGTAGAGGAATCAAGGTGGCACCTGCATGCGTCAGTGAAATAAATGTATCCAAACGGGATGCTAGCGTCAGTTCTCCTAAACAAGAGAGACATCCCGCCAAGCCACTGACAACATCAGACTTAACTAACGTGCCCAACTCACGCAACGGAGGACAACTGGACTGCCACAGTGAAGGACAGTCCCAGGACTCCGAGTTTTCTGACGAGGACGACGACATAGACGTGGAGCTGGAACGAGTTCTTGCTGATTATGACGAGGATCAAGTAAACGTTTCTATGAACAATTCAGCTAAAAAGTCCACTGCCAGATCCAAAACATACGACCTTTGTCATTTCAAACGTGTCCACACAGGCAAAACATTAAATTTAACACCTCGACTGCCAAAAGCAGTAACTAAGGAGCCGCCACGTGACCGGGATAGTGGCTCTCAAGATGTAAACAAAATGAGCAATGGTGTGTCCAGCCACTTTAAAACACCTATCCGCCCCAGCAATCAACAGAGTGTAAGACCCTACCTATCTTTCATTACCCATCTAGTAGGCCTATTTGTCAGTATATGTTAAGTTAGTCTATATCTTAGGCCCTGTATTTGATTTCTTTTAGTATTTAATACATTAATTAACCCCAGTTATGTAAAGGTAATAGAATTACCTAAGTGCACAAATTAAAGAACACGATTCTAATTCTTTTGTGAATGACAGACCCCCTCGCAGGGCTTAACCGGGGGTTCTAGTGTGCAACCAGTTCCCACACAAGAAACAGAATCGTAAGTAGACCAATCGATCAATTATTGATTTGTGTAGTAAAAGCCTAGCAGGGCCAGATCAGTTTCACCTTGAATGTAATGAAATTACAAACCATTGTTGATCATATTAGTCTGCAACCAACCTAGAAACAAGCAGTCTATCGTTGCTAATTTGTTCAGATTTTTCAAACAAATTGTACAAAAAAAGTCTATTTTGGTTTTTACAAAGAGCACATAATTAAATATCAATGTTGTACGTTTTAAAATTTTTAGAATGACTGCTTTAAAATGAATAAAATAAGTAATATTTGCTGATATGTGTGATGTTAAGGTTTATGTGCAAGTTCGCTTAATTAGGCTAATATTGTTTTTTGGTGGCTTACTGTGCTTCTCCAATCTCCCTAGAAGATTTGGCAACTGCCAAAGCCCATCTATCAACATGCCCATCTTCCAGTACGATGGCTCAGAAGAGGAGTTGATGGACACTATTGAGAGAGAGTTTAACTGACCCCCCACTGGGGTGGGGTGGGGTGGGGTGTGCTGTCTGGTCAATTGATCACAGCTGTTACCTTGGAGACGTTGAAACTACGTTTTCAGTGGTCAGATTTTCTGGCTATCAGACCCCAAGCCAAATAGTATTGCTTTGATATTAATGTACAGCTTTCTTGGAAAGAATTTGCCTTAATTGGCAACATGGATCCATTTATTTGTATTTACTTCATTCTCAACCACACAAAACAGTGTAATTATTTACACATGCTTACAGCATCTTGGACATGTGCCAGTGGAAAACTCTTGTCTGACCAAGGGAAGTTAATTACTGAAGCCTGGATTTTGGTTCATACCCCAGAATAGTTAGGTGTCACTGTAAACCCACTTAATCCTGTTTCCCACAAAGCATGCCCTCGTGTGTCTTGTAAGCTATTGTAACTCCACTTTACCCTGCCTGTTAATAGTTAACATTTTAGTGATTCATTTCCATTTTAAGCTTACACCCAGCGTTGTTCCTCAAACAAAATAGCATACTGCTGAATAAATGTGTATAGGCTTATGGGACATTCCTAAACAGCACTATACAGCACTATACTGTGAGGTTTGAGCAGTTTCACTTTTTCATGAAGCTTTAGCTGCACAATCGTGGGCTGTAATTTAGTATTCATGGTTCCTTTTTCTGACCACAGCTGCGGTAATTCTCAACCCTTCCTTCAGAAGGAATGTGCGGCAATATAGATATTTCAGAAGAGGCTATGGTTATGTAAGTGTCCACTGCCACCTAGCGGTGGAATATAAAAATGATTTTACTCAGGCTAACATGCAAGGCTACTGTATGCCCTAATGCCCACAACGTGGTTTTTGATGCAAATAGCACTTAAAAGCAAGATTTTGTATATGTTTTATACTGTATAATTAATGAATAAAATAATTAAAGTGAATTTTTCCCTTTTTTTGCTTGTCCAATTGAAGGGTAAGTTTAGAAAGTGTAATTTATTTCTGTAATCAATGTGGTAAATAGGTGGTTCTCAACTGGTCTAACCTCAGGACCCACATTTGTCCTTGGTCATTAAGTCCCGGGCCAAAAATAATAAAATTTCCGAACCATTAGAATATATTTCACAAAACAATTCGTGCAGTAATCCACAATGTCTATTATGCACTTTTCAAAACACCTATGCACCTTTCAAAATAAAAGCGCACCATCAGAATTATAAAAATAGAAATAAAAGTTAAGACTTTTTGACGGAGCCGAAGCACTCCACACCAGCTCGCGACCCACTTTTGGGTCGGGATCCACTAGTTAAGAAACACTGCTGTAAATGAACTTCAGCACTGTGCAATATATGTTCTGAACTGATGATAGACACCAACGTTTATTGAACAAAGAAAGATGGAAAGAGGTCTGTCGGCAGGCGATGTAGGCTGGACAGTATAAAATATCTTGTAAAACAATCAAATAAAAGCAGATTATAAGGTATGCACAGTTAGTACAAATTTTCCCCTATACCCCAGGCAGTTGCGTGCATAAATAAAACATTTAATTATAATGTATTCATATTTATATTCGTATATGTATGTTCATATGTATGTATAGGGAGTGGCCTAACAATGAAGTTTCTTCTTGGAAGGCCTGTAGAAGGTTATTCTTGTATGAACTGCATCTTGAAGTTTAGGAGGAAGAAGAGAAATCTGGTTTCCAAGTCTTATGCAGGTGTTTGCATTTTTTGCAATGTAATCCTCACAAATCCTGTCAGAGAATGAGATAAATAAATAAATAAATTAGATTAGATTAGATAGATATGACTTGACGCCCTTGTTCACATTTAGAGAATTGAGAGTTATTTGCTCTTTTTTTTTAAATATAAATTTAGCAGCCGCTGCTATTAAATCTACTGATATAATATATACTTCATGATCTGAATGATAAGAAATTTTTACCTGAATAAAGGATATGGTTGCATCTGGAAAATGAGTGCATCGTTGCTGTGACCCTGAAGAGAAGTATGCGGTCAAGATTTGTTATTTACTATTCTACACAAACACTGTTCCACTTCCCTAAACTTCACTACTGTGCCAGCATTGATATACTTTATGTAGATTTAAAACACTTAAAAGAAAAACTTAAGGAACAAACGACTTTGTTTGTGAAATAAAAGGCACACCCGTCCTCAATGTTTGAAACTGTGTAAAACTGCACGTAGTAGTAGGGGGAGGGGTAGAGAGGAATGCCAGCCACAAAAGGGGCCTGTACTCTCATTGTTTCAAACAAAACAATGACAAGAATCAATTAGTGTACCTTTAAAATGTGTGAAGTTTAAATTAATTTCCATTCATTTGTTTGTTCCCTTCTGTGCACCGTCTTGGTGGAACCTACCGTGTCAACGAGAAGGATGTAGTCGCAACTTCCACCAAACACAATGACGTCAGAGTCTTTGCCCGTACACGCCGTGTGCCACAACCTTGAGCAGGAGAAAAGTTGTTTCGGAAGAAGAAGGACTATAAATTATAGTTTAAGAGGATCAATGTTTACAGCTATATGCATAGATGCCGTGTTATGTGTATCACTTTAAAAATGTAGGAAACACACCCCACTACCTCGGTTTGTTCTGGTAGGGGTGCTGAACTTCTCTCCATTTCTTTGTTTCCACATCGAGCAACCAGCCTTCACCTGAGTTTATAAAAGAGAAATTAAGAATTAATTAATAAAAGTGTTGCTATTAAAAAAAAAGAGTTCAGGTGCATTTTCTTACTCATTGGTTTGCAGTCTACACTCAGTCCACCAAATAGGAACAAAGAGCTGTCTGATACTGCTGTGAGAGTATGCCAAGACCTTCCAACTGGAATACTGGAGACTGGAGTTCTGGGTGAGAAATTTAACACTAAAATAAACCTAGGTAAAGGCTATGTTGTGTCCGAGTATTATTGATATTGGTTTGAAAAGATTTTTTTGGCATGCTTATTCATGCATACAGTATGCTATCCACTGTATGTATGTATGTATGTATGTATTTTAATTAGGTTCTAAGCAATACATACATTTCTGACCATGTCCAGGACTCTAGGTCTAAACAGTGAATATCACTCGTCCTTGTCTCCTGTATTGAGAAAAGAAGATTACACATTATAGAGTTTAATTCATGCCCCTGATCTTTCCATTTCCTGGTGCCTAGCAACGCTTAGGTTCTGACACAGGTTTTTTTTTAAACGATAAAGAACTCTGACCATGACTCGACCTCCACATACGTATCCTTTACAGCCCAACATGGTGCTGGCGTGGGCTGCTCGGGGGGCAGGGGTGTGACCCTGCGCACACAAGGTTAAAAGACAGGTTTGAAATATTCTCATGAAAGTCTTTACCTTTGTGTACACATTCAGCATTGTTATAATCATTTATCTGGACGGTTATCTCTTACGGCTGAAAGAGCTATGTCACAAGTGTTATGACTGCAGTTATTTTCGTTTTGTATGCTTGTGTCTCCTGTTTTTTATCCAATCTCATATGCAAATAGGAGTGTGCCATAGCCGCGAGACGGTTGGTGGAAGGATTCCAAGGCCCTTTCTTTTATTGACATACGTGGGTTTGACTTTCGGCCCAACTGGTTTCCAAAGGGTCAAAAATATGGACCTCATTGTTCCACCCCCAGAAGACATTCTCTCCCTGAAAGCAGAGTGTTGACAGTTATTAGCACTAGTTATAATTAAGTGACATGGGCAAATAGGCACTCATGCCACTGACACATACATTCTACATTTTTTACTAAAGCCTACAGACAACTACAACGAATAGTAAAATGATAATAAAAATAACAATAAATACCCATGATGCTTCATCTAGGATAAAGGATCTGTTTCTGCTGTTGATGTCTGTCAGTAGTTTGTGACCATAGCCTCCAAAGTAGATCATTCTAAAGAGGGATTCAGAACATTGTCCCAATTAAGATTAATAATTTACAGATTTTTTACAGAAGACACACACACACACACACACACACACACACACACACACACACACACACACACACACTATTAATAGCACATTTACATGGCTGCCCTCAAAGGTCACAAAGTTGGATGAACCTTGACCTCATATTGACCTCATACATTATGAAGACGGCTGTGTAACCAGTAAAACAAGTGGCAAGCGCTGTCTACAGTAGCTGACTAACATTGCTACAATATAGCTATTAGTTATCTTATTTGACAGAACCTAGAAGACACAATAAGCCCCTGTACCCCCACAGAGGTATTTTTAGTTATCTTGGCTGAGTGGACCTCTCCTCAGGTTGAAGTTGGGAGATATGCTGCTAGCTTGCTGAGGTTAGCAAACTGCTAGTCTCAGCCTCCTCTATTCATTAGCACTACGTCACATAAGCGACTCGTGCAGAACAGTCTGATACATGGGGCCCTGTAAGCATGTCAGCGCTATCAGGATGTCGGGTAGTAGATTTTCAGCGGCTGTTAGCATTGTCACTTACAGGACTGTAGCCTATACGTAATTCCGATGCGTTGCTTGTATATTGAAGTTCTGACCACAATACAGGTGCAATA